>JAOTON010000891.1:0-190000 GCA_034440635.1 Lepas anatifera
TAACAAAACAAACATTATGCGTGTGTTTATTTATTTGATGACATGAACAGAGGGCAAGCGTGGTGCAGTATGCAGAGACATGCTAATTTAGGAAAACATGGGCCTAGACAGGGGATTGAATGGAGCCATAATGAGAACACAAAACCTAAAACTCAAACATTGCGTTGTTATAAGTATCAAACTGCTGAAAACACTCGCCTGTCAATCGAACTGTTTGGCTAACGTACATTGTCACCGGCTTCTCCTGCGCCGGAGCGGCACCTGCCGAGGCCGCAGGCCGAGGTTGTTGTTGTTGTTGGCGTCTGTCAGTCCTGAGAATTGATGTCAGAGCTCTGGAATTTTGTAGGGTGATAGCCCTTCTGCTCCAGACACCCAAACTGAAGCCCCGAGTCGAAATCCAAAATAGTTTTTGAGAAATTTTGGCTCAAACTTTTTCTGTTTTATATTTTTCTAATTTTTACTTCTTAACATACGAACTTGAAACTTATGTCCTTTTCGAAAGATAAAAAGGGCCGGCTAGGGAAAACGAATTGAGCTGATCCGACAATATTTATTGCGCGAAAACGCGGCATTTCTCACGCGAGCAAAAAACCTGCTAAAAGTTGATGGCCGACTTGTGCGCTCGAAATGTCAGAAGACAGGCCTCAGTTAGCTGAAAGGCAGCTACCTAGGGGTAGCTAGGCAAATTTTGTAGTGCTTAGGCATAGTTTTGAGTGCAAAACGCAGAATTTTGACCTACTTTTTACAGTTCTTCCGGAAGACTGAATTTTGGTTCATTTCATTTCAACGTTAATATCTCACAATCTAATTGACCGATTTGAGTTTTCATTTCTAATAATGAAAGAACATTGCTTCCGCCTGATAATATTTGGAGATGGAAGTTGTGAATGTGAAATTCTTTGTTTTATAGGCATAAATAGAAATTGAGTCAAAAAACTTTTTATTTGCATCTTCCTGGTTCCAAGCTCATGTCACTCACAAACTCAGAACTGACATGGCTGAAGAGGAAAGTTACTTGCGGTCATTTCGCTCACTTATACTACCCACCTATCTCTAATGGCTTTCGAGTAATTAGTCCAAAATGTATTACAAGATGCTAAAGTTCTCGGACCACCTTTGCTTCTCACCATGGTTTGAAGTCCTTAAAATGGATGGAAGTGGAAGTAATTTGGCATGAAGCTAGCTTACGATCCTAGCTCGACGATACAACTAATTTCAGCCCAAAAGAATGTTTGGTTCGTCTTCTAGAAGCACCTTTATATCGTGCCTTTTCGGGACAAGCACAGCACCCGGCGCCAGCGGCCCGGCATATTCGGCGGAGTTGTACTAGCCAGTGACCTCCTGACGGGTCACAGCTGTTCAGCTAGTGGGAGGATGAGTAGTGTGGCACGGTGGTCTAGTGGTTAGAGGCCCTGTCTCTTGATCAGGTAGGTCCGGTTCGAATCCGGTGGTGACCACTTAATCTTTATTGGTTATTTCAAAGAAAAGAATGATAAAACTGACTTGCAGGCTTATGAAGAGATACATTAAGAACGAAATATGGTTTGCTTTCGGCACATTGTCATGCGGCTCTCCTGCGCCGGTGGGGCGTTAGCCCAGGCCGCAGGCCGAGGTTGTTGTTGGCGTCTGTCAGTCCTGAGAATTGATGTCAGAGCTCTGGAATTTTGTAGGGTGATAGCCCTTCTGCTCCAGACACCCAAACTGAAGCCCCGAGTTGAAATCCAAAATAGTTTTTGAGAAATTTTGGCTCAAACTTTTTCTGTTTTATATTTTTCTAATTTTTACTTCTTAACCTACGAACTTGAAACTTATGTCCTTTTCGAAAGATAACAAGGGCCAGCTAGGGAAAACGAATTGAGCTGATCCGACAATATTTATTGCGCGAAAACGCGGCATTTCTCACGCGAGCAAAAAACCTGCTAAAAGTTGATGGCCGACTTGTGCGCTCGAAATGTCAGAAGACAGGCCTCAGTTAGCTGAAAGGCAGTTACCTAGGGGTAGCTAGGCAAATTTTGTAGTGCTTAGGCATAGTTTTGAGTGCAAAACGTAAAATTTTGACCTACTTTTTACAGTTCTTCCGGAAGACTGAATTTTGGTTCATTTCATTTCAACGTTAATATCTCACAATCTAATTGACCGATTTGAGTTTCCATTTCAAATAATGAAAGAACATTGCTTCCGCCTGATAATATTTGGAGATGGAAATTGTGAATGTGAAATTCTTTGTTTTATAGGCATAAATAGAAATTGAGTCAAAAAACTTTTTATTTGCATCTTCCTGGCTCCAAGCTCATGTCACTCACAAACTCAGAACTGACATGGCTGAATAGGAAAGTTACTTGCGGTCATTTCGCTCACTTATACTACCCACCTATCTCTAATGGCTTTCGAGTAATTAGTCCAAAATGTATTACAAGATGCTAAATTTCTCGGACCACCTTTGCTTCTCACCATGGTTTCAAGTCCTTAAAATGGATGGAAGTGGAAGAAATTTGGCATGAAGCTAGCTTACGATCCTAGCTCGACGATACAACTAATTTCAGCCCAAAAGAATGCTTGGTTCGTCTTCTAGAAGCACCTTTATATCGTGGTTTTTCGGGACAAGCACAGCACCCGGCGCCAGCGGCCCGGCATATTCGGCGGAGTTGTACCAGCCAGTGACCTCCTGACGGGTCACAGCTGTTCAGCTAGTGGGAGGGTGAGTGGTGTGGCACAGTGGTCTAGTGGTTAGAGGCCCTGGCTCTTGATCAGGTAGGTCCGGTTCGAATCCGGGGGTGACCACGTACTCTTTATTGGTTATTTCAAAGAAAAGAATGATAAAACTGACTTGCAGGCGTATGAAGAGATACATTAAGAACGAAATATGGTTTGCTTTCGGCACATTGTCATGCGGCTCTCCTGCGCCGGTGGGGCGTTAGCCCAGGCCGCAGGCCGAGGTTGTCAGAGCCGTATGACGAAATCCATGGAGCGAAGCGCATTGAGATTTCTCAAGCGGCTCTATTCTGGCCGCTCAGACGGGTCTCGTCGTGGTCTGTTGTTGTTGTGGTTGTTGTTGGCGTCTGTCAGTCCTGAGAATTGATGTCAGAGCTCTGGAATTTTGTAGGATGATAGCCCGTCTGCTCCAGACACCCAAACTGAAGCCCCGAGTTGAAATCCAAAATAGTTTTTGAGAAATTTTGGCTCAAACTTTTTCTGTTTTATATTTTTCTAATTTTTACTTCTTAAGCTACGAACTTGAAATTTATGTCCTTTTCAATGGATAACAAGGGCCAGCTAGGGGAAAAAATTGAGCTGATCCGACAATATTTATTGCGCGAAAACGCGGCATTTCTCACGCGCGCAAAAAACCCGCTAAAAGTTGATGGCCGACTTGTGCGCTCGAAATGTCAGAAGACAGGCCTCAGTTAGCTGAAAGGCAGTTACCTAGGGGTGGCTAGGCAAATTTTGTAGTGCTTAGGCATAGTTTTGAGTGCAAAAAATAACATTTTGACCTACTTTTTACAGTTCTTCCGGAAGACTGAATTTTGGTTCATTTCATTTCAACGTTAATATCTCACAATCTAATTGACCGATTTGAGTTTTCATTTCAAATAATGAAAGAACATTGCTCCTGCCTGATAATATTTGGAGATGGAAATTGTGAATGTGAAATTCTTTGTTTTATAGGCATAAATAGAAATTGAGTAAAAAAACTTTTTATTTGCATCTTCCTGGTTCCAAGCTCATGTCACTCACAAACTCAGAACTGACATGGCTGAATAGGAAAGTTACTTGCGGTCATTTCGCTCACTTATACTACCCACCTATCTCTAATGGCTTTCGAGTAATTAGTCAAAAATGTATTATAAGATGCCAAATTTATCGGACCACCTTTGCTTCTCACCATGGTTTCAAGTCCTTAAAATAGATGGAAGTTGAAGAAATTTGGCATGAAGCTAGCTTAGGATCCTATCTCGACGATACAAGTAATTTCAGCCCAAAAGAATGCTTGGTTCGTCTTCTAGAAGCACCTTTATATCGTGCCTTTTCGGGACAAGCACAGCACCCGGCGCCAGCGGCCCGGCATATTCGGCGGAGTTGTACCAGCCAGTGACCTCCTGACGGGTCACAGGTGTTCAGCTAGTGGGAGGCTGAGAAGTGTGGCACGGTGGTCTAGTGGTTAGAGGCCCTGTCTCTTGATCAGGTAGGTCCGGTTCGAATCCGGGGGTGACCACGTACTCTTTATTGGTTATTTCAAAGAAAAGAATGATAAAACTGGCTTGCAGGCTTATGAAGAGATACATTAAGAACGAAATATGGTTTGCTTTCGGCACATTGTCATGCGGCTCTCCTGCGCCGGTGGGGCGTTAGCCCAGGCCGCAGGCCGAGGTTGTTGTTGGCGTCTGTCAGTCCTGAGAATTGATGTCAGAGCTCTGGAATTTTGTAGGGTGATAGCCCTTCTGCTCCAGACACCCAAACTGAAGCCCCGAGTCGAAATCCAAAATAGTTTTTGAGAAATTTTGGCTCAAACTTATTCTGTTTTATATTTTTCTAATTTTTTCTTCTTAAGCTATGAACTTGAATTTTATGTCCTTTTCAAAAGATAACAAGGGCCAGCTAGGGGAAAAAAATTGAGCTGATCCGACAATATTTATTGGGTGAAAACGCGTATTTCTCACGTCAGCAAAAAACCTGCTAAAAGTTGATGGCCGACTTGTGCGCTCGAAATGTCAGAAGGCATGCCTCAGTTAGCTGAAAGGCAGTTACCTAGGGGTAGCTAGGCCAATTTTGTTGTGCTTAGGCATAGTTTTGAGTGCAAAACGTAAAATTTTGACCTACTTTTTACAGTTCTTCCGGAAGACTGAATTTTGGTTCATTTCACTTCAACGTTAATATCTCAAAATCGAATTGACCGATTTGAGTTTTCATTTCAAATAATGAAAGAGCATTGCTTCCACCAGATAATATTTGAAGATGGAAATTGTGAATGTGAAATTCTTTGTTTTATAGGCATAAATAGAAATTGAGTAAACAAACTTTTTATTTGCATCTTCCTGGTTCCAAGCTCATGTCACTCACAAACTCAGAACTGACATGGCTGAATAGGAAAGTTACTTGCCGTCATTTCGCTCACTTATACTACCCACCTATCTCTAAAGGCTTTCGAGTAATTAGTCAAAAATGTATTACAAGATGCTAAATTTCTCGGACCACCTTTGCTTCCCACCATGGTTTCAAGTCTTTAAAATGGATGGAAGTGGAAGAAATTTGGCATGAAGCTAGCTTAGCATCCTAGCTCGATGATACAAGTAATTTCAGCCCAAAAGAATGCTTGGTTCGTCTTCTGGAAGCACCTTTATATCGTGCCTTTTCGGGACAAGCACAGCACCCGGCGCCAGCGGCCCGGCATATTTGGCGGAGTTGTACCAGCCAGTGACCTCCTGACGGGTCACAGCTGTTCAGCTAGTGGGAGGGTGCGCAGTGTGGCACGGTGGTCTAGTGGTTAGAGGCCCTGTCTGTTGATCAGGTAGGTCCGGTTCGAATCCGGGGGTGACCACGTACCATTTATTGGTTATTTTAAAGAAAAGAATGATAAAACTGACTTGCAGGCTGATGAAGAGATGCATTAAGAACGAAATATGGTTTACTTTCAGCACATTGTCATGCGGCTCTCCTGCGCCGGTGGGGCGTTAGCCCAGGTCGCAGACCGGAGTTGTTGTTGTTGTTGTTGTCTGTTCTGAGCGCTGGTATCAGAGACCTAAAACTTTTGTGGATAGAAGGCACTTCCAAATGAATAAGCACCACGGTTGTCAATTTTCAAAATTTTCAAAATTTTGCCCATAATTTTGCATTATGTGATTTTTAACTTTTATTTTTCTATTTTTTGCTAATTCATCTACAGTCTTCAAACTTGCACCCTTTTACATCAGGAGAATTTGTAGATCACTCAAAAAGTTTGAAAGAAAAAGTTATAAATTTAAGGCTCCAAATTAGCTTTTAAACTTTGCACCCTAAATTTGGCATAAAACTCATAGTCTAAACTACAGGCTCGAAATATCTGAAGCTACAGCAGTTCAGGTTCTGAGTCAAATACCAATTTAAAGGCCGGTTTGTGCAGTACTGCACAAACACAGAAACAAAACAAAAACGGAAATTGAAGGGTCCTTTTTGGCCCATTCTGCGAAGGTCTGCATTTCCCAAAATATCAGTCAAACCCTTATATCTTCCGATCTAATTAAGATAAATTAGTTCCCATTTCAGATAATAAAAGAGAATAGCCTCCTTTATTATATATTTAGAGATAAAAACTTTCAGACTGAAACTTTTTATTTTAGAGGCAAAAATAAAATATAAGTTTTTAAAAATTTTATTCTCAGCCCCCTGGTTTCCAGACCATGATAGCTACGGTATTGAACTTAACACGGCTTGATAGAAAACTTCGTTGCCGTCATTTTTCTCACTCATACCCCCCACTTATCTCTTACGGCTTCCGCGCTATCAGCCGTAAAATATATTTCAAAGTGGTAATTTTATCGGTTCATTTTTGCTTCACACCAGGATTTCGAATGGTTAATATAGATGGAAGTGGATGAAATTCGGCAAAAAGCTAGTTCAAAGACATATCTTGCCATCGCAACAGGTTGCATATCATAGCAACAACAGTGTACCTTTAATTAAATGTAATACACGATGCTAGTAAGTTTTCCGCTCGAAACCTCACCCCGCCGTTCGGCCGTAGCGTCGCGGCGGGCGGCGCACTGGTAGCTGCTATGCAAGACAGATACCATAGCCATCTACGCATGCTATAGACCAGCGCGAATGCCCGATGGTGGCAGGGTAGTCTGTCTCGTTTCGGCTCCTCTACTCGTGCGGCGGGCGCGTTGTCTATTAGATATTCATATCAGTCGGACGGCCGGGTGGCGGCCGTGCGGTAGGGTCCCGCTCGCTCCGGCGACTTGCGACGAATAAAAAACAAAATGGTGGTCAGGAACTGGTTTGCTTGTTTGGTTTGTTGTGTTTTGTTTCTTTATGTGTGTCCAAATCTTACTGTGTATGTGTGTGAATGGTCCGGTAAAAGTGATGTGTTTTATAGAGAGATAAGAGAGGCCCCACCACTTAAGCCTTCGGGCTTTTGCGTCAATCTATTTGTTATACCTGTCATATTGTTTCCGTCCAATAAAAGTTTATCATCTGTCTATCTATCTACCCACTAGTTAATGCATCCTCTAACCATAGGTAGCACTGGCCAAAGGATCCACCGTTGCACACCATTTCTTTCCCAGCCGAATAAACCTCTTTGTGGTGATACCATGACACGTGACTCCTTGCACTCCCTGCTTAAATAAACTTAATAAGCAGTGGCGGATCCAGGCCATTAGTATGGGGGTGGGGCTAAGGAGCTCGAGCATAGGCGGATCCAAGACATCAGTACCGGGGTGGGGCTAGTGAGCTCGAGCATAGGCGGATCCAGGACATCAGTACGGGGTGGGGCTAAGGAGCTCGAGCATAGGCGGACCCAGGACATCAGTACGGGGGTGGGCTAAGGAGATCGAGCATAGGCGAATCCAGGACATCAGCACGGAGGTGGGGCTAAGGAGCTCGAGCATTAGCGGATCCAGGACATCAATACGGGGGTGGGGCTAAGGAGCTCGAGCATAGGCGGATCCAGGACATCAGTAGGGGTGGGGCTAAGGATCTCCAGCATAGGCGGATCCAGGACATCAGTTCGGGGGTGGGGTTAAGGAGCTCGAGCATAGGCGGACCCAGGACATCAGTACGGGGGTGGGCTATGGAGATCGAGCATAGGCGAATCCAGGACATCAGCACGGAGGTGGGGCTAAGGAGCTCGAGCATAGGCGGATCCAGGACATCAGTACGGGGTGGGGTAAGGAGCTCGAGCATAGGCAGATCCAGGACATCAGTACGGGGTGGGGCTAGGGAGCTCGAGCATAGGCGGATCCAGGACAGTACGAAGGTGGGGCTACGGAGTTCGAGCATAGGCGGATCCAGGACATCAGTAAGGGGGTGGGGCTGAGGAGCTCGAGCATAGGCGGATCCAGGACATCAGTACGGGGATGGGCCTCAGGAGTTGGAGCATCAGCGGATCCAGGATATCAGTTCGGTGGTGGGGCTAAGGAGCTTGAGCATAGGCGGATCAAGGATTACTAATGAGGCACCGTCCGCAGGGCAAGGGGTGTAATCCGGAGCATAGAGCGCAACTTTTGACACGTAAAATCCTTCCGATGGGCGCCAATTTTTGCATCTTAGGGGGAAAGGGTGGGAAGTGACATTTCAGGAGGTGCCATCGAATGTTTGAGGTGCGCCGTGGCCATTTCAGGCGGTGCTGAGGATCGACCAAGAGGGGGGGGGGTGCACGTGCCTCCTATCCCCCCCGCTACCCTGAATTCACCTTTTAGCTCCAGCCTCTCTGCCATTGCCTCCAAACATCCTTTGCTCATGCTATAGCTCTAGGCATTTTCACATGGGGGGGGACTTAAGCCCACTAGCCTCGCCCCTTGTATCCGCTATCGTATTTAGACATGTAAATAATATATAAATCTCGTTGCACTCTATTCCATATTGTCGAACAATATTAATGAGAGGAAATCGGTCATGCAGATTTTTAATCCGGTCTTCAGGTCAATGAAAGGTCACTGCGCATGCGCAGTGGAACTAATGGTAACAGAGGCTATCCCGGCAACCTACGGGTCGATTTTTTTGAAATTTTGTGAACAAGAAAATGACACGGAGTGAAAACCACAAATAATGTCATAGTGAAGCTGCACTGCCCTGCGCATGCGCAGTAGAAATCTTAAAGATAAGCCTTAAAGGTGAGGATATTTCAGAAGAGGACATGGACAGAGGAGAGCGAACATGCTTAAATTTAGTATTGAAGTTTTGACACCCTTGCTTACTACAAAGGTAAGTGCGCATGCGCATTAGAACTTATGGTCAGGGAGGCTATCTCGGGAGCCAATAGACCGATTGGGCTAAAAATTTGAGAGTAATAGCAGAATACTATCTGCTAATCCCAATTCACGGAATTATGATATTGCATTGTGCTGCGCATGCTCAGTATGAATTCTAAGGAATATTAGGCTATAAGGGATAGTTTAGTTCAGGAGACAAACAAACGACATACCAACATGCTTCAGTCAATTATAACGGTATCTTCGCTCTCATTCACTGCAGACTTTACTGCGCATGCGGACTGGGACTTAGGATAACCGAAGCTAACTCGGCAACAAATAGGCTGAATTGTGTGAAGATCTCCAGGTGTAGGTGAAATATGGTCGGCAAACCCATAATATTTTATATTGTATCTCCTTTCTTCTGGGCATAGCCAGTCTTTACTTAACAAACCGGGGGCGCGGTAGTGGGTGGTCGCGTAGCTGGCTTCCCGCAGCCGACCCGGGTTCAGGCCCGGCGGCTTCCCGCAGGGCAAGCTGGCTCCCACCCTTCCAAAGGGAAGAGTTGGCGACGCCATTGCCTGGCAGTTGGTGCGTCGATAAGCCCTATTTTATACTTAACAAACCAAACTTTATACGTGTGATTATCTATGTGATGACATGAACAGACGACAAACGTGGCGCAGTGTGCAGAGACATGTTAGTTTAGGAAAACATGGACTTACACATGGGACTGAATGTAGTCAGAATGAGAACATTAGACCTCAAGTCCCAACATCGCGTTAGTATATGTATCATACTGCTGAAAACACTCGCCTGTCAATCGAACTGCTTGCCTAACGTACATTGTCACCGGCTTCTCCTGCGCCGGAGCGGCACCTGCCGAGGCCGCAGGCCGAGGTTTTATTTCGTGACCTGATGTCAGGTCACGAGGTGACCTCTCCCATTGAAAAAGCATGGGAAAAGCTGTCTTATGATCTAAAAGTCACAAAAAAGATTGCAAATGCTCAGCTTGCTCAGAAAAACGTTCTTGGACACCCTTTCAAGCGTCCCAGGGGCAATATTTCCCTTTTGAACTCTCTGAGGTCATTCAAGGTCACCAGGGTCAAAAACAGTATTTTGACAATAACTTTTGACTTAACTAAACTAAAGCGCTGAATCAAGCATCATCGTGTATATCTCGTCACTGGCTTTCATTTGACATACGGCAAGGTCACTTTTTTACCTTTCATGACCTTAGGTCATATTAGGTCACGATGGGACTTCTGGAGGTCAAACCACTGGCGGGAGCTCATTACGTTCCACATGGCAGAAAAAGGTCGGATATTTTACTATCAAATGTACTATACCAGATCTCAATAGCTCTAATGGCATAAGAGTTATGCCCAGTGTCCTTAAGCATTGCATATTTGAGTGAAAATAGCCCATCGTGACCTAACTTGACCTCTAGAGGTCAAACCATTGACCTGAGCGCTTAAACATGTCGAGTAATTGCTTACTGAGTTCACGAGAGCTGTCTAATGCACTTTGCAGATTTGCGCTAACCACCATATTTTCGGAGTTAGAGCGGGGCAATCGATGCCCCCCGGTGGGGCGAAGGTGGCGCCGGACCCCGGTGGGGCGCGGGTTAATTTAACAGCACATCAGCCAAAGACAATCTACCAGGTGCTATTTAAGAAACTCGTCTAGTCCCTATCAGAATATTAAGTCATTGCAAGTAGAATCATTCTTGCAGACAGCAAACATACTCAGAGATATATCTTCCAAGCAGCATTAAAACGAAAAGGGGACGAGTACGGAGCATCTCTTGCGTCTTAGGTGCAAGGGTTATGCAGAGCTATCTTATGCCACTGACATTTTCAAGTGCTGAGATTTTCCTCGCACTGCGGGTCTTTATGCCGCGCCGACAAATCGGACCAGATAGCGTTGTTTTCCTACCATGGCAGCGACTGCTGGCGAGGCGTGGCAACAACGCGATATAGCAAGTCACAGGCCGGTTCACAGAGGTCAGTCCACCTGTCGGCACTGCTGGCTACTCTCAGAAATAAGCACGACCGGAAAGTGCCACTCCTGAGCACCGCTATCTGTCTGGTCAATTCACGCATATACTTCTTGCCTGCGTCATGGCAGTCTTTCCGATGAAGGCCACGGGCGATTAATTATAGCTGAGACTGCAGAGATGGCGGAAACCCGAGGCTAGAAACACCTCAAGCGACCGCGAAAAACAGCTTACGCTTTGGTTGTACCCGTACAATTTTTTCCCGGATATTCCAGAAAAGAGCCAGACTTGTCATGGTTCGAAAATTAAGAACAACGAAGCACACTGTTAAAACAAAAGGCACATGTATTTCTATAAATATTGAAGTACAGCAAGAACATGTCAAAATATAAGGGCTTTAGAATACATTAATAAATCACATGGCAGTAGCCAATTCATTACAAAAAGGTTCTGTACAAACATATAAGGCACGCAATAAAAATTATCCTCGTAAAGTTCACAGAGTACGAAGAAAAACGTAAAAACGATAAGACTATGATGGTCTGAAGCCATTTTCAGTCTACAAATAAATAACACTCTTAGGCGTAAAAATAACAGCATACCCACAGCCTCGAACAAACTACACATATTTAAGGTCACAGCGTTCGAAGGTAATGAAGGTATGAATGAAATCAATTACAGCAAAACTATGCGACAAGGAGTAGTATTTTGGAATCAAATTCTGGAAATTGACTACCCAAAGCTTTCATTGACGCGGAGCATTGGTCTGGCCGCAGACATGGAGGGAGCCAGGAGATGAAAACAGACGCATTTTTCTTTGCCGGCAACAGACGCAAACATTCTGCAATGTGAAGCCCCGAATATCCTTGTTGAGAAAGCAATGTTTGCAAAAATATAGGAACCGTAACGGTAATTTTAACAACGACAATATCTAAATAAGAGTACTCATTGAAACAAGGCTTAAGAGCTGACAGTATAAAACAACGAAATAACGATTTAGTTAACTTTCTGCGACTGGAAAGTTACTTGAAATGGCCTGCAGCTGCGAACCAGACCCATTACCGAGGCTTCAGGCGGTTGAGAACAGCCCTCAGGTACTCGCAGCTCAAAGTTCTGCAGAAGATGTGTCAGGGTGAGGAAGTTGTAGACATCCGCCAGCCGGCGTCCCGTGCAAATCCGCGGGCCGATGCCGTAGTGAGAGAGCTCGCCGACGGCGCTGAACCTGCCGTCCTCGTCCAGGAAGCGCTCTGGTTTGAACTGGTCCGGATCTGACCAGAGCTCAGAGCTCCAATGATCGGCGAGGATGCCGTAACGCAGCACCGTGTCGCGAGGCACCAGGTAGCCCTCGATGTGCAAGTCCTCAGTAGCGCGGTGCGGTACGCCAGCAGGAGTCAGCGACGACCGACGGAAAACCTCCGCCATGAAGGCCTGCACCCGCGGCATGTTCGGGAGATCCCCGGCGCGGACGGGACGACCCAGTGCCTCGATCTCACGATGAATGATAGCCTGCTGGTCCGGGTGCCGTAACAGGTAAAGGATGGACCACTCAGCAAAGGCACTCGTCGTCTCACAACCGGCGTTGAGGAAGTCAAACACGAACATCACCAGGTCTTCGTCTTCCTCAGCGCTCCACTTTTATCCTTTGAATTTTGGAAGTCGCTGACCTCGTGCAGACTGCGAAACTCCTCTATAAATGTCCTCCTGGTGTGGCTATCAGCTTCAATCTTATTCAAAGAAGCAATGAACATAGAGCGAACTTTTTCTCGGAATCGTAAAACAGCGCCAAGTCCACTCTTTTCGGGGAAGATACGACTTGTCACCTGAGAGTTGACCCAGCTGTTTTGAAAAGCGGTCATTTCGGCCTGGAACATATCTGTCAGTTCTCGAACCTGCTCCGACGACAGGCTGTCTCCAGTGATGATTTTCCATGACAGCGAAACATACTGTTGACGAAAAATGCTGGCGATATTCGTAGAGCCTGGCTGGCTTCTAACCCGCATTGTCAGCAGCGACAGCTCTTCCATGATCATCCTCTCGATCTCTCCGGACTTCAGCATCAAGTCCAGCGTCTCAAACAGGAAACGGGAGTTTCTCTGCCAGCGGTCACCCTCGGCGGCGATCACCCCGCGCTTCTTACCAAACGACAACTGCAGCTGGGCGTACTCAGTGGCTCGCCCGTTCGCCGCCGGGTGAGACATTGCTCGCCGTGCCGCATCCAGCCCCTCCACGTACACGTTGTACACACTGCCGGCGAAGAAACCGACCACAGGACCGAACCGTTTCGGTAGGGTCAGAAGAATATCGAAGATGTCGTCCCTGTTCTTGGCGCTTGCGAAGGCAACGGTGCCGATGAGAGGAGTGGGCGTTGGTCCCGGCGGACTGTCGCGGCGGCGTCGCGGCCATATCAGCACCGTTGCAGTAATGGCTCCCAGCAGCAGCACCGCCAGCGCCCACATGATGCGTCCGACCGGTAGCGGGCGCCTCAGAGGACTGACTGCCAGGGCCGACGCGGCAGGTGCCTGCTCGCGCCGCCGAGTTCACGGTCCGCAGATAAATACACCGCCAATCACTTTTTACGTCACGGGCGGCTGGCTTAATGCAAGGTGAGACCGAGCGGACGGGTGTCAACGACGCAGTAAACCATAGAACAACGCGTGTTTGCACCATACAGTACAAGCCCCTAGTCATAACGGATCAACGAAAACAAGCAACACAATCAAGGGTACAAAATAAAAGTGTTTAGCGTTTCATTCAGTTAATTAGTTTTCAGTTTCATCCACAGACACAAACTTAGTTATACCTCAGGTCGGATTGGTCGTGACTCAAGGTTATGCTCGAAAATAATCAGCCCTGGCAATGGGCTATTCTGAGAAGATTTGTCAGCCATTTCTGCGGAAAACCCTCGTCTGACCCCGGGCTTTGATGGCCAATTTACGATTGGATCTGGTTGCGCTAGTGTCATGCTGTCGGTACATTTCACTCTTTCCCTGTTTCCACTGGGAGTTCACACGAGCAAAGCGAATCGGAAATAGCCTGAAGCTAACGCCACCAATGATGGATATCCGGACGTTCCGTGAAATACTAGACCTTTCCACGCGAGGAGTCGCAATCAGATTACTGTTGGTGTAGGCGGATAGGGGCAGAGATCCTCACTTACTACAGAGGAAGAGCATGACATGGTGTATTATAGGGTCGCAAATATCATACTACGGCACTATCCTCAATCTCCTAATTTTTCAGGCCTGGCAAGCCAACTAAGCGGAATCTCGTCGTCTCAACCCGAGCTGCAAATTCAGTGGTAAATACTAAAGCAGTTTGCCCTCAGCTCGCAATCAACAAGATAAGGAATTTGTGATTCCCATGATGCGAACTCCACGTACGGAAATTATCAATCGTATGCCAAGGGATATCTTCTTGAGACATAGAGGGGAAGGCGAAAGAGAACTGGGGGAGAGAGAGAGAGAGAGAGAGAGAGAGAGAGAGAGAGAATTCAAGCCTGACTCAACAAGATCATATTTCCACTTACCGCTAAAGCCAATGTATGCAAAAAGGAATCATACACATTTACAGAAAGTGATAAGTACACCATACATAAAAAGTTAAATGGATGTGAATAGACAGACAACATGATGAAATAAAGGAAACGCGGACACCTTAAAAGAAAGCGTGGAGAAATAAAAAACCCTAATAAACAGCCAAAGACATCCTCAGTTAAAATGGACGTTGCCAATATATTTAACCAGAGTAGACCTAAAAAATCGAAATAAACACAAAACGTTTAATCGATGGGGATATGACGACCTGAGGCTTAACACGCCCATTGACGGGGTCTGAGCCACCTTCGCTTTGACGGGGGAGGGGCTGGTACCCGCCCACGCTAAGATCCCGAGAACCACGCTAGGTAGTGAAAAACGGTAAACGGCGTTGGGTAGCCCATCCACTTTTCCATCGACAATATTTGACTCATCTTTTTATTAGGTCACATTTAAGGTCACTAGAGGTCAAAACATGCCATCATAGGGATAACATGAATATGAAGGTTTTCGGTCATTTCATCTGAACAAATAAAGATAGAGCAAAGCAATTTAGACCATTGGATTTCTCGCAGCAATCCAAATCGAATGATATATAATGTGGCCTTGCTAGGTCAAATCAAGGATTTGAGCTGACCTGAGGATCAGGTCAAGATCAAATTAGTTAAAATGCGCATCATTAGAACCGCAAAGACAAGGAAAATATAATGCATTTAAAATAAACGCTCTATCACCATCCGCCACTACGTTATTCAGTTAAAACCATTTTCCCATGTATTTCCAATGGAGGGGTCATGGATCGTACCTGACCTTATGGTCATCGATATAAAAAATACCGGAACATATTTTAGAGAACTTGGTGGGCCTATTATGTAATATGAATTTCAATCGGATAAGTTCACCCTGCTCCGACTTATGTTATCTTAAACTTTTTGAGGTCAGGTCACTTGACCTGTACTGGTCACCTGATCTGAGATGACCTAACCTTAAAATTTTTACAGAAGTTGTAAAAATAATGAGAGAAAAGGTATGCCAAGTACGGCGGCGCTACGCGCCTTCACCGACACATTCGAGACAATCCAAATCTTCTTTGAGAGATTTCACGTCACTTGTACAGGTATTTTGTTGAACAATTTTCTCTTCAGAGGCCACTATTTTTTATTGGTATCAGGGAAATAATAAAGACGAAACACGGAAGATAAACCAATACACATCTTCTGTTGTTCCAACATGAAATTTTATCCAATTGAAATACCTCCCGCTGAAAATAACAAATCATTTTCAGACGCAAAATTATGATGAGAAAAATGTAGGGCTAGCCCTGGAATACTGTACAAACTCTTGACTTTGTGAATAATATATTTATGGTTGATGTACTGGAACTCGTAGGAGTGAACAAAACACAGGTAAAAATGAGAAATGAAGATATAGAGTCCCACGCTGCTTTTACGAGAGCTGCCAAATTAATTTCACAAACCATATCGGCGTGGAATAAGGCCCTGCTGTTTCCAATAAGGATGACCTTCACTTCTGCGAGACGTTTTTGAACACGTATATCTCAATGACTGCCGATCAATGACTGCCGAACAGAGGGAGAAGTGGAAGACCACAGTTATTTTATGTAAGCTTCCATTTATTAAATCCGACTTGAGTCGAAAGGTGAGCGCTTGAACACCCAAACAAATTCATATGCGGATGGCCACGTTTTATGGGCACACATTCTAGAATTACCATAGCTCTTTACAGAGGTATCCTTTTTGAATTCCGTCGATGTGAACTTTCAGCTGTCTACGTCATATAGGGGATTTTGAGAACTTTTAGGTGAAATGCGAACCAGATGCGAACTAAAAATTGACCAAATGCGTGCTTATTCTAAAATTGAAATTTCACGGTTTTAAAATTTGCCCGTTCTTTTAATCGATGAACAGCAACTAGTTTGGCTGTTCCTTTGAATACGTTAGAGCACTAGCACATCTAAAAATAATCTGCTTTTAAGCTGACCAATATGTTTAGTACCTGTATCATTTTATCGTCCTTAAAGTTGTATTCTATCTTTGTCACTTGAAGTGACGTCCCCAATTCTTCTGGAAATAGCAATGGAAATTGCTAGTAAGGTACATGGGGGTTTTTGCGTCAGGCCCCCACCGTGGCTCCACCCCAACTCGAAAATCAGCGGCGAATCCCCTGGTTGTTGGTATCAAAACCTAGGTTCCTGAGGATAATGAATGCCGAAAAGAGCGGTCATATGGTACAAAAAACCTGTAAAATGGGTCAATATTTCTCTGAGCGTGGAGCGCGCAGCGTTGGAGAGGAGAAGCAGAGTTGGCAAAGAAGACCACTGGTTCGGCACCGATAAATGGAAGCCTCTTTACATCGGCGGTCCTCTTCATGCAGCTCACACGGGCGAAAAGTGAACTGTTAAGTGAAATGCGAACCAAGTGCGAATTGTTTGACGGGAAAAGTTCGCATGCAGACCAAAGTTCGCAATGCGAACTCAAGGGACGCCTCTGTCTTTATATGCTTCACGTACTTTTTCGAGTAAAAACATTGTTACTCCCTCGCTCCGAGTCAGCTTATGCGTGACCGGTATACTTTTCGTAAACCCATTTCTTTGAAAATTGATGATTATTATGGTTTTCCCAGTAGTTGGTTCAAAAGAAACACATGGTCGCACATTTCATCACAACTGACCCAATAGGCGCCTGTGAAATTAGTCTAAAGTTGGGCTATTTTACCCATTTTCGAGATTTTTAGGGGAAGTGTCCAGGTCATTTCTGGCATTAGTAGGTATATGCAAAGACGGAGGCGTCGTCAACATGGAGGCCATGGCCCCCATGGATCTTTCGCACGCCCTCCACCTGATTCAGAAGGCCCCCTTTGATACTTTGGTAAAAGTCCCCTAAATAGCCGATCCAGGAAGCCCCCTCACTTATAAAGGAGGCCCACTAAATGACCTACGTGGAGCCGCCTTTGCTTATAAAGGAGGCTCATAAACGACCAAGATAGGAGGCCCAATACTTATAAAGAAAGTCCCTAAATGATCTGCAAATGGAGGTCTCCCCTCAGGACCACGGATAGGAGGCCCATTTTGATCCTGGTCTCCATGGAAAGAAATTCGTGGCGACGCCCCTGTGCAAAAAAAGAAATTGCTCAGGTTTTTGGATAGTGATACACCTCATTGAGCCGAATTAATATCTAGTTTGCATGGGTTGCTCACCGCTCATAAATTCCAGGATGGTAAAGACGAGTAGAAATATAAATCCTGGATTTTCGGGATGTGACGTTGACTACGGAATATCATAGAATAAAGCAAAAGTGAGAACCCAAAAGCCTTTTATTAAAAATTTCGTTAGAACATGGTAACTTAAGTCTTACCTAGCATACATGTTATATTTCTGTCAACGGGAGACGTTGAGATGAACCCCGACCCACGACAGGCGCATCTAGGAGTAAGGACCGATGGAAAATGGCAAGGTGCGAAGTTGGGGTCATACGACGCCATGGTCAGGAGTTTGAAGAAGCAGCTGGGCACCCTCCGAGCCTCCGACTAGGTACCGCTGATGCCGTGCGCTTCTCCGAAATATAGATTAACGACACCGCGGCCAACTCTGAACAGGGATTAGGTTGGGACAACCAGAACTTGTTCTAGAGAGATCGTGTGGGCTTGGGTGGTGGCGTCGCCGTAGCGATTTCTTCCACACTGCTTCCAGTCCGCCTTCCATATCCCAATAACACCGACATGATAATCTATTTTAACACGCGCATTGACGGGGTCTGAGCCATTTTCGCCTTGACGGGGGGGCGGGTACACACCCCCTCTAAGGTCTCGAGAACTGCGCTAGGTAGGGAAAAACGGTAAACGGCGTTGGATAGCCCATCCACTTCTCCATCGAAAATGTCTGTACCATTTTTTGTCAGGTCACATTTAAGGTCACTAGAGGTCAAAACATGCCGTCATAGGGATAACATGTAAATTAAGTTTTTCGGTCATTTCATCTGAACGTGTAAAGATAGAGCAAAACTATTTAAACTATGTGAATACTCGCAGCAAGCCGAATCAAATGATATATAATATGACCTTACTAGGTCAAATCAAGGATTTGAGCTGACCTGAGGTCAGGTCAAGGTCAAATTGGGTAAAATGCAAAATAAAAATGGGTAAATTAGAATTGCAATGACGAGTAAAATCTAATGCAGTTAAAATAAATGCTCCATCTCTATTCATTACTGAGTTATTCAGTTAAAACCATTTTTCCCATGCATTTCCAACGGAGAGGGGGGGAGGTCATGGCTCGTACCTGACCTTAGGTCATCGATATCAAAAATACCAGAACACATTTTAGAGAAATCGGTGGGGCCATTTTGTGATATGAATTTCAATCGGATAAGTTCACCCTGTTCCGACTTACGCTATCTTTAACTTTTTGACGTCAGGTCACTTGACCTATACTGGTGACCTGACCTTAGATGACGTAACATTAAGATTTTGACAAAAGTTGTAAAAATGATGAGGGAAAAGGTATGCCAAGTACGGCGGCGCTACGCGCCGCCGTACTAAAGGGGGTGGCGGGTACCCGCCCCCGGCAATGCGCGTGTTAAGGAGGATCTCAGTGGCATTGGTGGTCGTTATCACCCTTCCCCTCCCCTCCCCCAGACAACGGTGCATCGCTGAATGACATCACCGCCTCGCTCCAGTCGCTGGCCGCCAAATGCAGACTCATAGTGACCGGTGAGTTTAACACACGCATTGACGGGGGTCTGAGCCACCTTCGCATTGACGGGGGCGGGTACCCGCCCCTAAGATCTCGAGAACCACGGTAGGTAGCAAAAAACGGTAAACGGCGTTAGGTTGCCCATCCACTTCTCTATCGAAAACATTTGAACCCATTTTTGTCAGGTCACATTTAAGGTCACGAGAGGTCAAAAACAGCCGTTATAGGGATAACATGTAAATTCAGTTTTTCGGCTATTACATCTGAACAAGTAGAGATAGAGCAAAATGACTTAGGCTGTATGAATCCTCTCAGCAAGCTCACAATATGATATAAGTAGTATATCATATTGTGAACCATATCCTATAGTATATCATATCATACCTTATAGATTAAAAACATGCACGACCTTGACCCCAAAATTGTATGGAAGGTTCTGTGCTACCTTCCCTCGAAGACCCTGGTCTGCCTTTAGCTTATTTCCACCTTTTCCCCGCATAATCACGGCATTTTCCAATCAGTCCCCAGCACATGGGCCAAAAAAGTGTACAGTGTGTCACCATTGAAAATGTCAAACCATAAATGTGTCACCAGCCCAGGCTGTATAAATTGGCACGCTCTGCGGTAGTAGGATATCAACGGATACTCCTAGATCATCCTAGTTTTTCAAAAACATTGCGAATTCAAATTACAGGTGTCAATTTCGGCGATTTTTTCCACTATTGATCTGGAGGAGATATGTCGGCTAAATTTTGTCACCATGTCCACCTTGGGCTGTCACAATTTAGAATGCCAAAATGGTAGGTTTTCGACCCCTGCCCCAGCATGGCCAATATTAAAAAAAAATTATCCAAGGTGTGCCCATTACGGCTATTGGGGTCGCAATATCACTAAAATCATCAAGGGACTTGTCACGGAGACCCCGACCCCACCACCCGAACGAGCAACTCCCACAATGAAGGGTTAATTTAAAAGTCAAAGTTTAACGTCCCACAAAGCACAGAGACGGTCGCCCCGCTCAGGTCACCCTCTCACCAGTCAGTTGCCAGCCGACCTACGTCAGATAAACTATTGAGCGCCGGAGCGTCTCAGGGGAACCGATCCAAAGCCTGGACATGCACTGCCATTGCATGTTTCTGAGCAGTGGGCCGGAGCCCGATGCTCTACCCACTGAGCTACCGGGGCGGCAAATTTGACATTTATGACCTCGTTTGACCTTGAAGATATTATCCTAGGCCAATGAAAATCGGTCATGATGTAGATTACTATAGCCCCCATCCCCAAACAGCGTTTTCCTACGCGTTTTAGTTTCCGAGATCTTAGGAGGGCCTAACAGGCCCTTCTCCAATGCGGGTGTTAAACGTGACCCGAAAACAATTTCTCTTCGCATACGGGGGTACCCGCCCCCCCCACGCCAAGGCAGACTCCCACCAATGCGCGTGTTAAAGCCCATTGCAGAGTGGAGCAATAACCACCAAATCATCTGCATACATTAGATCTTTAGCAATATCGTTCCCAATTAGGCAGCCTGCTCTTATTCTATTTAGGGCTGATCTTAGGTCTTCCACATAAATGCTGAGGAGGTAAAGTGAAAAATGTCTCCTTGCCTGACCCCATTTCTCACATGGAGCGGCTCAAACATAGAGGTACCCCGCCTTACTTCCATTGTGTCTCAAGTACGAATACAAATATGACTCTAAGGATAGTGCGTCACATTATACGCAATGTACGCAATCAAGGAAAGGGATCCTACGTAAAATCCTGCGTAGTTGTGTTAACACTTGCCCCGGTGGCAAGTACGAACCACCTTCGCCCTGGTGGGGGTAAAAAAGACCCCACTATATAAAAACTAAAAAAGCAGACCGCGCAAAACGGCAATCGAAAGGTCTTCAAAAATGATATCGAAGATACTTCGGTCATTTTTTCTTCAGGTAAATATCAAGCTCACCAGAGGTCAAAACAGGTCACAACATTATAAAATTACTATTATTAGGTGAACTAAGAAAATCTCATTTATATAAGACACTAAGATAGCTAGAAATGTTTAAGACCATTTGAAAGCTCTTGAGTTGCTCTTTCATTACAGTGACATTCATTTTCGGGTCACGTCAAAGCCTAGGGAGCTGCAGATCCTGAACGTTGGACTGTTCTTGGGAATATCCATAGCCGCCTCATCAAACAAGCAAGATGCAGCCATAGTTAATGCACCATCGCAATTATCTCGTCAATACGAATCGAATGATATATGATATTGCTATGCCAGGTCAAATTCAAAATCTTACCTGACCCAGATCAACTGTTTGACCTAACTTGACCTAGTATAGTCATTATGTATATAATTTGACTTGCAGAGACCATAAAACACTTAAGTAGCAAAAGAAAAGTTCAGTAACAAAATTTGTTTATTCAAAATGCATTGAGTAAAACACAAAAAATGTTTATTTGACCTTAGATGACCTTTCAAAGGTCACAGATCAGAATTTTTAGTATCAACTTCAGAACTGGGCTAAGAACAAGCCCTAACCTATATTGGAAGTTGATTCCATCAACACTTACTGAGAAAAGCTCATTTCGTCGTTCGTTAACCCGCGCCCCACCGGGGTCCGGCGCCACCTTCCCCCACCGGGGGGCCATCGATGGCCCCCTCTAACTCCGAAAATATGGGCGTTAGCGCAAATCTGCAAAGTGTAATGAAGCTCGCGTGAATTCAGTAAGAAATTACTTCACATGTTTTAGTGCTCAGGTCAATGGTTTGACCTCCAGAGGTCAAATTAGGTCAAGATCGGCTATTTTCACTCAAATATGCAATGATTAAGCAAACTGGGCATAACTCTTATGTCATTAGAGCTATTGAGGCCTGGTAAAGTACATTTGATAGCAAATTGCCTGTACTTTTCCGCTATGTGGAATGTAAAGACCTCCCGCCAGTGGTTTGACCGCCAGAGGTCACCTCGTGACCTAATATGACCTGAGGTCACGAAAGGTCAAAAAGTGACCTTGCCGTATATCAAATGAAAGCCAGTGACAATTCAAACACGATGGTGTTTGTTTCACCGCTCTAACTCAATTAGGTCAAAGTTATTGTCAAAATACTGTTTTTGACCTCCGGTGACCTTGGCTGACCTTGGAAAAGTCAAGGGCAAATATGACCCCTGGGATCCGTGAAAGGGTGTCCAAAAACGTTGTTCTGAGCAGTCTGAGTATTTGCAATCATTTTTGTGGCTTTTATATCATGAAATAGCTTTTCCCATGCTTTTCCAATGGGAGAGGTCGCCTCGTGACCTGACCTCAGGGCACGAAATCGAAAATCCCGGATATACACCTTGTAGACCCTGAAGGGGTCATGAAGTGTAGGAAGTTTCAAATCGATCGACTTTGAAATGTAGCTCTTACGAGCTCTAAAGGTGAAGTGAGGTGACCTTGGTTGACCTCGTCTGGTGACCTGACCTTGGGTGACCCGGGGTAAAAATTTCAGGATGATGGGAAAATGATGCAGTGAGAGGTAGAGCCCTCAACCGTGGTGCTGCGCCTCGTCGTTTTTCTGCTATCTCGAAACCTTGGGGGCCATCTCCCTGGGGTTAAAGCTTATTTCGTCGTAAAGGTGTGCCAAGTACGGCGGCGCTACGCGCCGCCGTTTTTCTGCTATCTCCGAAAAACCTGAGGTGGGGGGGAGGGTACCCGCCCCCGTCAATGCGCGTGTTAAGTTTGGTGGTGCTGCGCGTCGCCGTTTTCCGGTCAGTTTGGAAAAACCCGAGGGGGTCTAAGACCCCCAACCGAGCGAAGGTTAAATACATGTATATTGTGTTCAAGAAAGATGCATTTGTTTGTATCACTGCATTTTGGTCTATGATTTATATTAGCAATATTTCAAAAAATTGATGCATTTTCTAGACTTACAGTCTTTTTATTTTCCAAATGAAGGATCAATGACCCAGGTAGGGATTCAGGAGTGGGGATGGGGGCTAAGTCCTCTCCCGAACCTGCGATGGCCATTTAACCTCTCAAACGGTTCAGCCAGAAAAAATTCCAGGCATTAATTTGCGCACCATTCTCATCCTCAGTCTTCACTCACCGGATTTGAGCCCGCCACCCCCCCCCCCGTCCCAACTCCCGGTAATATCGCACTGCACCATGCCCGGCATCGTCTGCCTAAGGATACTCCTAAACCACTTATCAGCAGTTGTGGTCATATCTGTCTGAACTACGGTACTGTATCAGTATGTATTGCAGCTGCACCGCCCAACACATGAATCGGGTGCAGACAGATATGAACTTGGGTGCTCGTGTACCGGCTATAGCAATCGTGACTACATCAGCGACGAAGTACGTGACCTAGGATGGCTGCCTGCACGTGAGCTTGGTACCAATCCCACCATGGCACCACTCCATGTGCCTGCTCAAACGAGTGATTATAACGTGCGAGCCGACTAGCTTGATACGACACGAGACTTCAAAAACCGTACGACTCACCAGCATGGACACTTATGGCTCCCGTGCATACGAACTGAGGCTGGGGGGATCGTGTATGTACCGTGCTGTAACGGCTTTTTATGGTTTTCTCAGAATGGTGGCCTCCCCAGCTTTAAGCAATGCCTCAGGAAACACCTGCTCAGTGGAGGAGAGTAGGAACCTGAGATCGTCCCGAGAAATGACTTAAAATTTTTCGGCTGTAAGTGAATAAAAATTGCATTAATTAAGCGGTATGTTGTATCCTAGTCATCCTTTTCTTTGACCCGGGCTCACTAATAGCTATTGTAATAAAACAGTCCCGTGACGTGGAAAGAAGTAAATACATGCCAGTGTCGGACCAGTCGCGGCAACGAAGGCGGTAACAAGAAAACTTTTGGTCAACATTCTTAAAAGTGTAAAATTTGAAATACCTGTTCTTAACCCTCGCCCCGGTGGTGAGTGTTTGAACACCCCTCTCGGGTTTTTCCGGCGCACGAAACAACGGCGGCGCGAAGCGTCGCCGTCCTTGGTACACCTTATCTTTGATCAATGTTGCAACTTTTACAAACATTTTTAGGTCAAGTCATCCCAGGTCAGGTCACCAGTACAGGTCAAGTGAGCTCACATCCAAAAAATAAGATAGCATAAGTAAGAGCAGGGTTAATATTCCCGATTGAAATTCATATCACATAACGGGCCCTTCGAGCGCTCCAAAATATGTTCTGGTATTTTTTATATCGATGACCTAAGGTCAGACATTGATTATGACCTCTCCATTGGAAATGCATGGGGAAAAGAGATTTTTGGATGTGGTTGTGTAGATACAGATGATAATACTTTCATATTCTCCAAATTGTATTATCCTGGCCCCTTTCCAGGTTCATTTTGAAATTTTGGACCTGTGACCTCTGAAAGGTTATCTTGGGCTACTTAAGTAGGTTTTCAGACTTGAGTTCATTACTTTGCAGGAGATGTCAACACAAAATGTATTTTGATACTATTACGTTTGGATTGTTATTACAAGTCGATTGATGTGCATATTGAATGTGCTAAATCAGATGTCTGAAATTATGTCTGAAATAGATCAAACTATCCCCAGATGTTTCGGAAATGATAATACTTTCGATAACATTTTTTCATGCGACTCCACCTGACCCCATAGCGAGGCTTCCCCTGTCGGCGGTCGCGGTGCAGACGGGTGGTTTTGGGGAGACAAAAACGCTCAGGCATAGAATACTGGCTTTTGGAGGCGTTCACTGTTGATTGCTAGTTGGGCTTTTGGCATCAGCGACTGGGAAAATTACTTAAGGATTTCGCACCGTCCACAAGAGCAAATTCTACAGCGACGGATGAATTTCACATTCAACGTTGGAAATCCCAGAAGGCACAAGGACGGCTATCCTGTTCAGGCCACTCTGCGACAAGGTAAAACGCGCGGCACATGGTTCTTGTTAAGGGGCAACACGAGGAGGGCCATCAAACTTGCCGTCACGAAATAACACACTTATTTTGCGCTTACTTTTCTCTAAAAAAAATTCGACCTTACATAACCAATACCTGGAGCCACCGATGAGGATACATGCCCAACAACTGTGGCATAGGCATGCTTATGATTATAAGCACATAATCCTTGCCTGGCTATCCGTCCAACCCAGTGATTTTATAAAGAAACAGCCAACGACTTACTTGAGTAGATTTTGAACGTGCTGACAAGTTTTCCAAAATGTGTCCCTAGAGGCGATTATGAGTAAGCTAACGCATTAGCTCAAAATTCAAAATGTGCGCAATGAATGCAAAGACAACTGGGCAGTGCAGCACATTGGAGTTATATTACCTTTTTAAGTATTCTAAGTATTTTTTGAGTATTTAACCCTATTTCCGCAAGAGGGCTAATATTGCCCCCTTCAGGTTTTTTTCGAGATTGTCTCCGAAACAGCTTGCAATAGAACTTTGAAACTTCCTGGCTTTTCCTAAAACTAGCACAGGCAGGTTTTCTGAAATTTTTAAGATTATATATTAACCAGGGGCGGAGCTATGGCTGCGTATTTTGGGAGATTTACGGACCAAAGTTCGTATGGCTAAAGTACGTATAGATAAACTTCGTACGCAAAAGTTCGTAAGCAAATGTACGTAGGGTATAAAACTCGTATGCCAAAAGTACGCACGCAAAAGTACGTACACAAAAGTTCGTAAGCAAATGTACGTAGGGTATAAAACTCGTATGCCAAAAGTACGTGCGCAAAAATACGTACGCAAAAGTTCGTAAGCAAATGTACGTAGGGTATAAAACTCGTATGCCAAAAGTACGTACGCAAAAATAATTACACAAAAGTTCGTAAGCGAATGTACGTAGGGTATAAAAATCGTTTGTCAAAAGAACGTATGCAAAAGTACATACGCAAAAATTCGTAAGCAAATTTACGTAGGGCATAAAACTCGTAAGCCAAAAACACGTACGCAAAAGTACGTATGTAAAAATACGTAAGCAAATGTACATACATAATAAATGCATAAAAGGGGAGGCTCAAGCCCCTAGGCCACCTGAAATGCAGCCATAGACAGGGACGTCGCCACAGATTTTCGGGTGGGAGGGCCGGCGCCAGGGGGGGGGCGGGGGCTGGGGCTCGTGATGAATCCCTATGTTCACTCTAACGTGGCATTTTCAATAGTATTTCCAACCAAAACCACGGGGGACTGGCCCCTCCCCGCCACTTTCCAACAGCGGGAGGGTCCGGTCCCCGAGGCCCCCGGTGGCGACGCCCCTGGCCAGTGGTCATAGATATCCGCCACTGCGCTCAAGCTATTTGAAAGCCCGGCGAGATGTGGGCTGGTGATGATTACCTCTGTACTTCGTGCCATGTAATTTTCCATGCGATCTTTTTCATGGCGAATATTTTACCTCCATGAGCTTTACTCATACGAATTTGTGTCATTGCGAAACATGTTATCCTTACGAACATTTTGATCCTACGTACTTAATCCCGTACGAACTTTTTACATTACGAACATTTTACACCTACGTACTTTAAACCGTACGAACTTTATCCATACGAACTTTTTACATTACGAACATTTTACCCCTACGTACTTTAAACCGTACGAACTTTATCCATACGAACTTTTTACATTACGATTATTATCCACGTACGTACTTTATCTATACGTACTTTAGCCATACGTACTTTTGCGTACGTACTTTAGGCATACGAACTTCTTCCTTACGTACTTTGGTCCGCAACCCATTTTGGGAGGTTCTAACCACAAACCCAGTATTATCGTATGCGATGGGTTCTTTGTAAAAGGAAGCCGGCCCTGCTGATCCTGATACCAGTTATATGGGTTTATTATATTATTTGATATGTGAGATGATAATAAATTCACAATTGTCACTATTTGTATTCATAAGGGGCGGTTACAGCAGGTCAAAATGGGGGAATGTAATCAAGAAGGACTAAACGTTAGTAAGTGAGAAGACTGCTTACAGCCGTGCCAGGGCGAATACAATTGGATGTATGAAAATGCAAAATAGCTTAACCCTATTTTAGATTTCCAGAGCCGATTCCAGTCACTATAATGTAGAGTAAATCACAAATATCAAAGCATATGTTTGCTCACTTAGAGCTTTGTGCGAGACTAGCATGCTCTGTATGTAGTATTCAGTTTCAGGAACGACTAAGGAAATATTTCGCCCATAGGCAGATCACGGAGACACGAGCATACGGAACGTGTTACCAATGACGGAAAAGTATCAGTATTTGAGGGGGTAACATTACATTTTCGAAACATATCTTCCCAGCCAGTATCACCGCCGCGACTCAATATCGTCGTATATTGAAAATGTGTTTCCAATCACCCCCACCCCCACGACGAGAGTCCTTGATCCGCCTATGTCACCCCCTTCCCCAGAGCTGGCATGGGAGGGTAAAAATTATCGGAAATAAATTTCAACTAGCTGAGGGACTAATATACTCATACATACCACTCGCATTTTGTTGGTATGCATTTTACCCCACTATTTTAGCTTACTGCATGCGCGCCTGATAAGTTTTTCGTTTTTTTCAATTATTTATGTGTCAAAGATCCCAAGCACTATATGACGGCTTCTAACCCACGTAGCAAAAACTTTTTCGGTTGTATATATTTCCCTCTTAGTCCTAGTCCTGGAACGGCCATTGAATTTCGAATTTTTGCGTAACTCGAGCATATGACAATTTTGAGTCAATTATTTGTAAATCCAAACTTGTTTTGTGAAAATCGTACAACAGAGACAAGGGTTGTGGACAATCTAAGAAAAACACACAAAATTGTATATTTTGCACGGCCTTCCCCTTGAAAAAAATTGAAATTTTCTTTTTTAAGTAAAGTTTAGCGTCAGGGATTCCGTAGCACTTTGAATTTTCAAAATCGGCCGGATAGATTACGAGATCTTAGGGGGGCAATAGCCCCCCTGCCGGAAATAGGGGTAGCCGGGAGCCCGACGGAAATAGGGTTAAGTATTTTTAAAGATTCAAGTTATTAACTGTTGCACGTCCGTATATTGAGGTTGCGGTCACCCAGCATTGGCTGCTTTAGATAAGCTAACACAAAAGTATTTTCTTCCGGCAGTATGCATTGGTCCAAAAAAATCTAGCGCCGGCAAATCCCACTTAAAATAAAATGGTTCTACCGAACCTACCTGGACAGATGTCGAAAATTCGAATTTGATTATTGTTCCCATCTGCGATTAAACCTAATGTCCACTTTTCAATATTTCGTAGATCAATATCTGGTCATAAGATGTGCCCTTGTGTGTTATCATCTATGGGCTTAGACCGAACGGCTAGCTCACCACTGGCGGAGCCTAGGGGCAAAGGGGCCGCGGCCCCCTCCAAAGCCTACACTGGCATACTCCCCTAAAGGACCAAATTTTTGCCGTTTTTCTTTAAAAGTGCTATGTTTTTCTTTAGAAGTGCTATGTTTTCGCGTTATTTTCTCAATTTAGCCCTCCAAAACGTTGGTTTGGCCCCCTCAAAAGTTGCTCCTGGATCCGCAAATTTAGCTCACGGCCACTGGATAGATGGGTAGTTGAACACCGGGCCACCGCTGACCTCCAGTAGCTGACGTGGCTTTAGGGCTAGCCCTTCGCATCCTCAGCTATACGGTCGGAGCTGGGTCGCTCCTCCGTCATGCACAGCTCCCTCTGACAAGCCTACGCGACTCGGTACACGCTATCCACTCGGTTAGCTCGCGAAAGCCGACAGGCTGCTGTTCTAAATCGCCCAAGGACCATTCTTCAACGCCCAAAAATAAGCCTGCCCTGGATTAAAAAAGTACTTCATATGGATCGTAATCAGTCTTCATATACCTAAACCAGAACCATGCGGACATTGTTCTCAGACTCCTGTTCTGGTACCTGCGGAACCCTCGCATTGTTGGAAGCTTGTGGTAGCTTTCTCGGCCGCTGTGTGAGCCAATGCCGACCGGCACTGGGGAAGCCCATTGCAGCCCCGGGTAGGCAGTTTTTAGGAGTGGCCTCTTAACCCTCGCCCCGGTGGGGGTGCCTGAACACTCCCCTCGGGTTCTTCCGGCGCTACCAAAGAACGGCAGCACGAAGCACCGCCGTACTTGCGTACACCTTATCCTTGATCAAGTCTGCAACTTTTCCCAAAATTTTAAGGTCATTTTATCTCGGTTCAGGTCACCAGTACAGGTCGAGTGACCTCACCTCCAAAAAAATAAAGATAGCATAAGTAAGAACAGGGTTAATATATCCAGTTGAAAATCCTATCACATAATGGGGCGACAGAGCGCTAGAAAATATATTCCAGTATTTTTTATATCGATGACATAGGGTCATATACAGATCATGAACCTCTCGATTGCAAATGCATGGGAAAACAGGAGTTGGGCTGTACTTGGGTAGATACAGCTGATACCTTCATTTTCTCCAAATCCTAGTATCCTGGCCCCTGTTCAGGTTCATGTTGCAATGTTAGACCTGGGGCCTCTGAGAGGTCATCTTGGGCTATTTAAGCATGTTTTTCGACTTTAGTCAATAACTTTGCAGGAAATGACGAAAAAGATTTTATTTTGATACCGTTGGGTGTGGCTAGTTATTGCGAGTTGATCGATATGCATATTGACTATGCTAGATTAGATAGTGACCTTGACCTCACCTTAAGTCAGGTCATTTTTATTTGTGACCTAGTATAGTTATATTATACATCATTTGATCCAGCATAACGAGAGGAAGATAATGGTGCATAGAAATTGATTCTAACTCAACTCTATCAGAAGCTTGAGCCCAGAAACTATACTCTAACATGTCACCTTCTTTGACCTGTCATGACCTCAATATTAACCTAGGCCAAAAAGTGACTGATATAGTTTCTTCATTAATTTGTATGAGCTATCCACCAGCATTCGCTTTTTTCGCTATTGCGCATAGTTGCCGAGTTCGAGGGGGTGCTCAAACACCCCATCCCCACCATGGCGATGGTGGCTCGGAGGTGCACCGGGCGGATGTTACTAGGCGCAGTGGAGGAGGAGGAAAGGGGGTTACTTTAGGCCCCCCCATCTTTTCCACGGTGGCCGGAGAACAGTTGGCAGTCGGAAAACGCTACTGAGCTACGTTTGAGAGGATTCACGAGAGCATGGATTGGTGAAGGGATTGTCAAATTCGCCGATTTTTTTCTTCGATGCTTTCAGATTCAACCCTATCATATTCCAAGACCACTGTTTTTCAGAATTGCACCATTGCACCATTGCAAATTTTCACAATGAGAGTAGCGTATATTTCCATGTAATTGTTCAACGAATAAAGCTAACAGTCACATGTCAGAGACATTTAGCCAAAACGAAAAATCAAAATTTCGCATTGCGGGTAGGTACTTACCGTAGATGATATCGATGTTCCATGTTCACGTCAATCCAGTGGACAGGTGAAAGGTGAAGACGACGGCTAGATTGGAATCCCTCTCTGGCCATCCGTAAGCTCCTCTCCAGGAAGGGGATAGTTTAGGAATCCAAATGTCTTGCTCACACCTTTCGCCGTAAGTCCCAAGCCGGAGCTTTGCTCACCACTTCATACTCATGCGTTGGATCGGAGGGTATAGGCTTCCCTGCCGCACGCCCTTCACTCAGCCAGTACAGAACCTACGAGTACTGCCGTCGCGTGCGTATGGAGCGCGCCGCAACACTTTTCTGGCGGAGTCTTCTTGGCAGTCTACTCACTTCAAGTAAACACGTCACAGATCCACTTGTTGAAAGTCTGGGGGTTGATTCTTCCCCGGATTCTAAGAAAGTATCCGGGATTCCGAGTCAAACCATCTAAGAACCCTTTATCATGAATTGTCTATATAGTTTTAGAGGTACATCTCAGTTCAACAATTTTGACCTATTCTGGTCTGCGTTGACCTAAATATTCTGACGAAAATGACCGCAGTGGCTCCGAATGAATTTCAACCGAGCTCTCGATTATTTTGTCTCATATCGCACCTAAGCCCACTTAGATCTCTACGGAATCTTTTACCCCCAGCTCTGCAAAGAAGCCGCCGACCGCGCGAAGGTTAAGCTAACATCGGAGTCCTTGCCCGCTGTTACCCGCTGTTAGCGACGTGACGCGGCATGTTTCAGGGGAAGAGGTGGACGTTTTGTCCCGTCTCTGATGGCACGGGCGTCACCGCAGAATTTTCACTGGTGGGACTGACGCCGGATTCACGATGACGGGGTGGGAGTGGCAGCGTCCCAAAACTGGCTTTGCACTTGCACTTTGTGCTAAGTGTAAAATTCAAATTGGGAAATATAGTCAGCGAGTGGAAAAGTTAAAAGTTAGAGATTTTTTAGTCAATTAAAAGATTCATTGAAGCCATAATTTAAAGCTTAGGAAGCATTTTTAATCCAAACTTCCTTACTACCCTATTTTTCATTAACCCTCGCCCCACCGGGGGGTCCATCGATGGCCCCCCTAAGGTTTTTCCAGGATAGCAGAAAAACGAAGAGGCGCAGCACCGCGGTTGAGGGCTTTACCTCTCAATGCATCATTTTCCCATCATCTCTGAAATTTTTTATCCCGGGTCACCCAAGGTCAGGTCACCAGACGAGGTCAACCAAGGTCACCTCACTTCAGCTTTAGAGCTCTGTAAGAGCTACATTTCGAATTCGATCAATTTGAAACTTCCTACTCTTTATGGCCCCACCAGGGTCTACAAGGTGTATATCCGGGATTTTTCGATTTCGTGCCCTGAGGTCAGGTCACGAGGTGACCTCTCCCATTGAAAAAGCATGGGGAAAAGCTGTCTTATGATCTAAAAGTCACAAAAGCGATTGAAAATGCTCAGCTTGATCAGAAAAGCGTTCTTGGACATCCTTTCACAGATTCCAGGGGCTATATTTGCCCTTTGACCTCTCCAAGGTAATCCAAGGTCACCAGGGGTCAAAAACAGTATTTTGACAATAACTTTTGACCTAATTACGATAGAGCGCTGAAACAAACACCATCGTGTTTGTCTTCTTACTGGCTTTCATTTGATATACGACAAGGTCACTTTCTGACCTTTCGTGACCTCAGGTCATCTTAGGTCACGAGGTGACCTCTGGAGGTCAAACTAATGGCGTGAGGTCTTTACGTTCCACATAGCGGAAAAAGGACTGACAATTTCCTATCAAATGTACTTTGCCAGACTTCAATAGCTCTAATGGCATGAGAGTTATGCCCAGTTTGCTTAAGCATTGCATATTTGAGTGAAAATAGCCGATCTGGACCTAATTTGACGTCTGGAGGTCAAACCATTGACCTGAGCACTAAAACATGTGAAGTAATTTCTTACTGAATTCACGCGAGCTTTCTATTGCACTTTGCGGATTTGCGCTAACGCCCATATTTTCGGAGTTAGAGGGGGGCCATCGATGCCCCCCGGTGGGGCGAAGGTGGCGCTGGACCCCCGGTGGGGCGCGGGTTAAAACATGTACACCAGGCATGAGTGTCGAAGACGGGGGACGCGCCTCCCTATTCGCAAGTCAAGGGGACACCCCCAACCCAATTTTGAAACCTCTACTTATTTTTTGCATGATCTCAATGAATTACTATAGTATAATAGTAGATTCACGCACATCTGCGTGAATCTACGTAAATGTGCTGGTCAATTGCACAGTCGTCAGTGTTTCATATGGAGTCAAAACTCGTAGAATTCTTCCCAGCCTATCTCCCTCGGTGATCGCCAGTCCGCAGTGTGTCCCTCACAAAAATTCCATGGCGACCCCCCTGACACCCGGATTATTGAATTATTGGACCCGAAATTGAAAGTGAGTAGAAAATTGACTGTAAATTACACGGCAATGAGCGGAAAAATCGCTTTTCCTAGATGTCGTTCTCCAGATGTTCACGGGATTTTTCATATCGATGACCTAGGGTCAGGTCCTACGGATCATGACCTCTCCATTGGAAATGCATGGGGAAAACAAGAATTGGGCTGTATTTGTGTAGATGCAGCTGATAATACCTTCGTATTCTCCAAATCTAGTATCCTGGACCCCTTTCCAGGTTCATGTTGTAATTTTTCCCAGTGACCTCTGAAAGGTCATCTGGGGCTACTCCCAAGCAGTTTTCAGACTTGGGTCAAAATTTATTTAGGAAATGAAGATGGAGCTTTTATTTTGATACCATTTTGTTTTGATTGCTATCGCAAGTCGATTGATATACATATTGAATATTTTGACCTAGTATAGTCATATAATACATCATCCGATTCCCGGTGACGAGAGGAAGCGAATGGTGCCTAAAAATGATACTAACTCAACTCTATCAGACGCTAGAGCCTAAAATTCGAATCTAACCTGCAACCTTTTTTGACCTGTCATGACCTCAATACTGACCTGAGCCAAAAAGTGACCGATGCAGTTTCTTCATGAATTTGTATGAGCTATCCAACAGCGTTTTTCCAACAGAAATTTAGCGTTTTTTCGCTATCTTGCCGAGGAGCCGAGTTCGAGGGGGTGTTTGAACACCCCCACCAGGGCGAAGGTGGCTCGGAGGCCCACGATGTTAATCACTGGGACACGTCGCACCGTGGAGAGCCTGGGCAACCAGCAAGGCCCTCCCGGAACTAAAAACTTTTAAGCCCATTCTCAGCTAGTTATTAGTTATTTGGGCTTTAGGGTTAACCCCCTTGCCCCGGTGGCGGGTACGAGCCACCTTCGCCCTGGTGGGGGGCTAAAAAAGACCCCCACGATCTCAAAAACTAAGAGAGCTAGAAAAAGCGCAAAACGGCAATCGAAAGCTCTTCGAAAATGATATCGAAAATACTTTGGTCATTTTTCTTTTCAGGTCAATATCAAGGTCACCAGAGGTCAAAATAGGTCAAAATCGCTAATATGAGGTGTACTAAGAAAACCTCATATATCTCAGAAACTATGATAGCTAGAAACATTTTTCTAACACCATTCGAAAGCTCTTGAGATGCGCTTTCATTGCAGTGGCATTCATTTTCTTGTCAGGTCAAAGCCTAGGGAGCTACAGGTCACTAAATATTGGGCATCTTCTTAGGAATGTCCATAGCCACCCATGCATAAGGGCGTTTATTTTTTTCGCTAATAGCCTCCAAACCAAACAAGATACAGCCATAGTTTATGCACCATTGCAATCCTCTCGTCAATACGAATCGAATGATATATGATATTGCTATGCCAGGTCAAATTTAAGATTTTGACCTGACCCAGGTCAACGGTATGACCCAACTTGACCTAGTATAGTCATGATGTATATCATTTGACTTCCAGTGACTATACAAACACTTTGGTGACAAAATAAAAGCTCTATCTTAGTTTATTCAAAATTTATAGAGAAAAACACCAAAAAATGCTTATTTGACCTAAGGTGACCTTTTAAAGGTCACAAGTCAAACATTTTGGTATCAGCTTCAGAAATGGGCTAAGAGCAGGTCGCAACCGATGTTTGAAGTTTATTTCATCCATACTTACTGAGAAAAGCTCATTTCGTGATTTTGCCCATGTATTGACAATGGAGAGGTCATGCTCTGCACATGACCTTAGGTCACCAATATCAAAAATCCCGGAACAAATGTTGTAGCTCCTGGTGGGCCCAATATGTGGTATGAGTTTCAACTTGATCGATTAACCCTTCTTTTAGTTAGGCGGTCCTAAGTATTTTTGAGGTGAGGTCACTTCACCTGGCCTGGTGACCTGACCTGATATGACCTTGAGCCAAAATTTTCAGGGAAAGATGTAAAAATGATGAAAGAAACAGCTAGACCAACTTTGGCGGCGCTGCGCGCCGCCGTTTTTTGGTCACTTCGGAAAAACCCGAGGGGGTCTAAAAAGACCCCCACCCGGGCGAAGGTTAACCAACCTGATGAATTCAATCGCAACTGCTCATGCTCATGTCCTATCAAATCCTATCGAGGGGGAGGGCGCTGACACTCACGTCCTAGGGGAAGGGTAAAAAGTGACAAGGGGCGCGGGAAATATTTCAGGAGGCATCGAAAAAAGTCGATCGGGGGAGGGGAATGTGCTCTTAACCCACCTCTGAATGCGCCTATGCACTAACATTCGAGTCCCAAACTTCCACAATAAAGTGTTTCGGTGATAGAAATAGGGAAAATCGGTAGTTTTAATGGCTATCTATGTCACCGATAACCACCACGCCCAACCACCCCCCCCTCCCATCCCTTGGGATCGCAAATGTGCTCAACGTTAACACTATGAAACGGAGGGGGGCGTCGGGCTGATCCACTTGCTATCTGCAGTGGTTGCATGGTGTCTCTTTTCCTTGAGGGAGAGGTTTCCGAGGAGTCATATATTCTCTTGTGCATGCAATCGGCTGAGTTTGAACCCGCAGCGACCGCGGCGACGTAATGGACAATGGACACGCTAACCAACACTCCACCGCACCACCGGAATTGCAGTAAGCAGGGGAAGGTCCTGCATGGCTAATGCAGCCCTTTACAAAACCCGCGAGAAACCCAAATCCAGGGAGGGTTCCGACCCCCCCCCCACCCAGATCTCCACCCATGGCAATGAGGCCAGATTACCTACCGTCAAGAAAGCAAATAGATCCCAATAGAACGTGTCAACATTAATCCAAGTCAATATCCCTTCTACCTATTCCAAGATTATTAGCTCTCTGCGCCCGTCAACGCCCATGGCCATAACAAAAGTGTCGCTCCCCAATCTCCACCAGGCGCGGCGCACATCATCCTGACATTTCGCCAGACATATCCAACGTCACGGTTAGTAGAGACACTTCCAACGTGAACGTGTCCGGAAAACTGGCAAATAATGGTAAATTTGTCGCATGGTGGAGAAAACACTAAAAACTAGAGAAAATGTATCTTCAATGCTTGCGACACCGACATGCTATTCTACACTTTCAAGCCCACAATATTCCGTGCCGCTCGCCAAATCAATACAGCCATGGTTCTGAGCAAGGGTTCTGAGCTGGTTTTGAGGCAAGCAATTATTTCTGAAGAATAAAAAAAAACAACTTCGACTTTCAGTAACGCCAGATGTAGTGAACCTTTCAAGACAGCAAAAACTCTAAAAATACTCCATCAAAACCACTGGAGGCGGAACTGCAGAAATTTTAAAACTAACCCTTTAGTGTTGACTGCAAAGAAATAAGTTGCAAAGCCAGGTGCGCAGCCAGGGGGGTGGCACAGGGGCACGTGCCCCCATCGGTGCCGGAGAACCCTTTGATCGCTAGGCAGTGTACCCCGTTTGGGCCGTGCCACTCGAAATTTAGTGCCCTACGCCATAGGCGGATCCAGGATTGCCGATCGGGGCGGGGGCACCTTTCCCGGGGGCGCCATCCGGACCGGGAGGGCGCCATCCGGACCAGGGGGGCGCCACTTATGACCGGCAAAAGCTATCAGGTGGGCGCCAAATCCTATCGGTGGGCGCCGACTTTCGCATCCTGGGGGGGGTGGGAAGCGACATTTCAGGGGGGCGCCATCGGCCTTTCAGGGGGCGCCGAGGGTCGATCGGGGGGCACGTGCCCCCCTTTGCCCCCCTGGATCCGCCTATGCCCTACGCCGTTGAACTTAGATGCAACTAGACTGCATTTAGCGATTAAAACTATTGTTTGACAATTTAGTGCCTTTTTGGTCAGCTAAGGCCAGGGGCGTAGCCAAGGGGGGCGGCAGGAACAGCCATCCCCTCCCTGAGGGCTCATAAGGCCCTCCTGAGAACACGATTCTGTAACGAGCAGGGCACTTTTTACCCATCAGGGCCCTTTTGGCGCTGTCGCAGGGGCCCTTTTCGGGGCGCCCCCCTCCTGAGCGAAATCCTGGCTACGCCCCTGGCTAAAGCATTCTGTCGCCTTTTTAAGCACCCGGTAAGAGTATAGGCACGTAATCCGTTTCCAGCTAATACCTCATCGTCACCAATAATCGTAGGGGCGGAGCAATTCTCGTGCCCCTTGAGCTCATTTGGCGCCCACTGAGCTGGTCTTGGCCCTTGAGCTGATCACGTGCCCTCTACGCTAATTTGGTGCCCCCTGAGTCAATCTGGTACCCCCTGAGCAAATGAGTGTGCCTCTTGGACCTATCTAATGCTCTATCCTCCGACCTTGCCTGGTGCCCTATTAGCTGTTTTAGTGTCCCTTGAGCTGATCTAGCCCTCCTGACCTGATATCATGCCTCCCGGAGTTGATCTACTGTCCCCCTGAGCCGATATGGTGCCTCTTGAGCTGATCAGGTGCCACTGAGCTGGTTATTGATGCCTCCTTATATGATCTGGTGCCCCCTGAGCTTGTCTGGTGCACCCTGAGCTGATCTTATGTTCCCTGAGCTGATATATCCCCCTGCTCTGGTCTGGGGGCTAGGAACTGAAAGTGGCATTCCAGGGGCCCCGTGACCATTTCAGGGGGCGCCGAAGGTCGATTGGGGGCGCGTGCCCCCCTGCCCCCCAGGATCCGTTTATGCATCATAGGGGAGCCATATTTACTCATCGTGGTAAGTAGCACTTCTGGGAAGCATCGGGGGAGGGTGGCAATTTTCAGGGGTACCTGGGCATAGTATGAAGGCAATACATGCTCAATTGGGGGAGGTTCCTGGACCCATTTAGATCCACCTATGGATTCGTGCCCGGATAACAACACTCAATGTCACGTGACCAGCCAGCCGAGCTCACCATTGGTGGTTTGCACCACTGTTGGAAAGGGGTGGGGCCTTCCTGGCCCTTCTTTCCATGAATTTTCCGATTTCAGCGAAATCATTGAAATTTCAAAGATTTTAAGCGGAGGGACATAGGTGTAGGAACAGAGGGGCAGGGAGGCCTTGGTACCCTCCCCCCAAATGTTCTGGATCTTAACGATTGACCCTATGGTGTTGACTGGAAACAGACGACTTCAAAGTACACCTTGCTCCCCCTTTACCCAGAATTCTGGACATTCCTACACCCAGAGAAGAGGGTCCAAAGGAATAAACGTAACATCCGATGGTATTTTGTTTCGGGAGGAAATTATTGTGAGTAGGAGGTTGACGTTTCATTGCCCCCACCCCCTCTCCCCTCCTTCCGCCTTTTTGTCAGTGGCAACGCTGTCTGGTGGATCAAGAGGGGGGGCATAGAGACATTTTCTCTCCAGACCCCGGACTTTTGCCAATTTTCTTAAAAAGAAACCCATATGCTACTAACGTTTTCGTGCCCCTCTTCCCCCCTCAACTATCGGCCAGGATCTAGCACTGGCGGTGCTTATGATTGGGGTGCCCAAATCTACGTAATGTCTGTGATCACCATATTAGACCTATCAGTGAAGGGAAGGGGTCATATCAGCGTACCCTGCCATTTCTCTCGTGCTGCAGTTAGACACAAAAATGAAGGTGCTTTTGCGCTTCGTGACTTTTTCTAGCAATCAGTTCAGCAGAGGTGAGAAATCTTGTATTTCTGGCAGTAGAGTAAGTGACAGACCGCTACTGTTGGAGGAGACAGCTGGACATTAAAAAACAAACATTCTTTAAAGGCCATACTGTGGAGTCGATTTTCGTAGGATCTCGTTCGGACTTCCTCCACAAGAAGATATTGGGGGTCGGAGCTTTCGTACTGTATTACAGTGCTTCGTCAGCGATGATCGTTCGGAATATAAGGGGGATAAAAAGGCACAAGAGAACACACAGTACAAAAATTGAGCTCAGAAAAACATGCGACATCAATAATCTACACGTGACAGCAATAAACCATTGACTTCCTAGAACGACCTAAGAAATTATAAATACATTAAAGGTAAAGTTTTAAAAACGCATCTTTAACATGGAAACGCTAGAGTACTAGGGTTAGCAAGAGAGGGAGGGGGTTTAAGACAGCTACAATAAACCGCAATACTCATACTCCTTATTAATTATATAAAGATGGGGAAGCTATAAAAGGGGGGGGGTGAGAACTGGAGTGGGAGGGGGCGGGGGGGGGTTAAATGTTACAATAAAACACCACATTCACTTATTTATGGTAAGAAAATCAAGCTTAAACTACCTATTATCGATTCCATATAATGCAACTTTCGCTTATTTATGATACAAAAAGGAAACACTTAAATACATATTATCTAATCAATATAAAGACAGTATTATATAAACATTGTCAAAATATAAATCAGTAGCCTACGATACATTGTAAAATGCAATGAAACATTCAAAACACCATGATCGAACATTCACATTCAGATCGCTTCCATCCTAGGACAGGCCCGACAATTATAGGGCCTCTCGTTTAGAGAGATCCTGGTTCCTTTTACACGGCTCATTGGGCGGTTTGTGACGTCCACGTTTGGATGTGGCCGATTCCTAAACGCATCTGGTGGTGGGTGTGGTTGGTTCTTGACTTGCGAGGCTGTGCACGCCGTGTCACGAGGCTTGCCTTCGTTTGGGCCTTCCTCTCGCTTTGCGTGCTCTTGAATCCGTACTGTACTTCTCGATCGTTTCCCATGTAATGACGCTCTCCTCCTTTTGCTGGCACTCTGGTTTTTGTTTTCTGTGAAGTGGGCAGCTTGCTTAGCCTTGTCCCAAGATTTACGTTGTTTGGACACCGTTCTTGCCATCTTGTTGGCTTTTTTGAGTTGGTGTCGTGTTGAACGGCGAGGGGTGGGTTGCTGTGTGTCGGGTTGGGGCGCGGCGCCTTGTTTATTTTTGTTTTTTATCACCGTCTTGATTCCCGGGGTGCCTGTTGGGAACTTTGCTTTAAATTTGTTCCTTGTTGCGTCCTTTCCTGGCGTATTTGGCTCGAATACGTCTGATCTGATGGCGATCTCTGGTTCGTTTTCCTGTAGGATTGGAATGCGGCACTGTTTGTGCAGTTTGCGTACCTGATTTACGTTCTTGTTTTCTCGTTTTGTTGTCAATTTTGTTAAACAAACATATATTGTCTCCCTTAGCCCGGCCACCGCCTGGCCTCTTTTCGTACACACCACCGCCTGCCGCCCCAGCCCCCTCCCTGCAATCTCGGGAACCGGAAGTGATACGGAAAAAAACTAAAACGGCACTGAAAGTGCCTTACCGTCTTCTACTCTGGAGTCGAGTTTGAGTTATATCCGTTGACTTCTAACGTCACAGTGGGCTTAATGGGTCAAGTTTAAACCCATTTAAAAAATCCCTAATGACTCGGAAACGATGAGACCTAGAACAAACCAAAAGACACCAATGCATTTTTCCTGACAGTGCAGATTCAGTAATTTAGTTAGTTATTTGGGGTTTCGGGCGCACAAAACTCCAAAGGTTATAAAGCGGGCTAAATTCTAGAAAAGTATCATCATTTGTTGCTGATTGTAAAATCAACTTTGCACCCAACACGGGCCATTCAAAATGGTCATTGTAGAAATAAGCACCTGCTCGGTAATATGGACAGAGTGGAGTTTGCATCATGAGGCCTTCCTTTACAAGGAGTGTTAATCCTGAGTCATATATGACCTTAAAACTTATGGCAATGAAAAATTTGAAGGTCTGACTGATCTTGCCAATATCCCGGCCAATCAAATCAGTTAGCGTCAGTTCTTGCTGTCGCGGGCCAAAGTACGTCTCTCTCTCTTTCCCAGTTATAATCGGGGCATGACATCAGCACTTGGCGAACTGATAGCGGTTCCAGGCAGCGTCCTAACCCCTAAAGTACCTAACCCCAGGGGTGCGACCGTGAAAATGGCGTTGGGGGTACAGAATTACCCGGGAGTTACTATTGGCGACACAGCCCATCAGGGGGAGCCGGCTTTGTGGATATCTGAGGATACTCCCCGGGAAGGGATAGCCACTCTGCCTATTCGCATCCCCAGGGGCTAGGAGGGTGGTGACATTTCACGGAGCGCCGGGGATTTTATTAGAGTGCTCGTGAGAACTTTGGGGATACAAACGGACAGTCAGATATGCAAATTCTTGCCTTGGGAATTCCCGCTTTTAGCCACCTGGGTTGAGGCCAGCCAGTTTTAACACGCGCATTGACGGGGGTCTGAGCCACCTTCGCATTGGGGGGGGGCGGGTTCCCGCCCCCTAAGATCTCGAGAACCACGGTAGGTAGCGAAAAACGGTAAACGGCGTTGGGCTGCCCATCCACTTCTCCATCGAAACCATTTGAACCATTTTTTTGTCAGGTCACATTTAAGGTCACGAGAGGTCAAAACATGCCCGTCATAGGGATAACATGTAAAATTCAGTTTTTCGGGCATTACATCTGAACAATTAAAGATAGCGCAAAACGACTTGAACTATATGAATCCTCTTAGCAGACCGAATCGAATGATATATAATTTGACCTTGCTAGGTCAAATCAAGGATTTGACCTGACCTGAGCTCAGGTCAGGGTCAAATTATATAAAATGCATATCATTAGAACCACAATGCCCAGGCGAGTCTAATGCAGCTAAAATAAATGCTCTATCACCATCCGTTACTGAGTTATTCCGTAAAAACCATTTTTCCCATGTATTTCCAATGGAGAGGTCATGCCTTGTACCTGACCTTAGGTCATCGATATCAAAAATACCGGAACATATGTTAGAGAACTCGGTGGGGCCATTATGTGATATGAGTTTCAATCGGATAAATTCACCCTGCTCCGACTTATGCTATCTTAAACTTTTTTTTAGGTCGGGTCACTTGACCTGACCTGAGATGACCTAACCTTTAAATTTTCACAGAAGTTGTAAAAATGATGAGGGAAAAGGTATACCAAGTACGGCGGCGCTACGCGCCGCCGTTTTTCTACTATCTCCGAAAAACCCGAGGGGGCGGGTACCCGCCCCCGTCAATGCGCGTGTTAACTAATACAAGGTTTAACCACTTCCTACCAGCAGCGGCCAGCCCAAACGTGTAGAACAGCTTCCGGAAGTTATTACGGACACTTATTAGAGATGCTTACGCAAAACAGATAATTCCAGCACAGGGGCGGGTTGTGGGCGGTAAAACATTCGGCGTTAAACCAGTATTCACTAATCTTTCAAATATATTGTTGCTCTAAAAGACCAGTATCACGCAAGCCGATGGACTCTCGTCTACTTCTACAAAAGCGGTGCTAAACGTACTATATCCACGGATTTACATACGGAGGAGCCCCAAGAAGCTATGCGCCAATCGAAAATGATGTACCGACCAAGGGTGAAGACGCCTGAAGAAGGCAGCGATACAAAGACTCAAGAGGGACAACCCTGTATCCCCGACACAGGGCCTCTCTCTACTGTCATAGCAACCGAGAATTTAGCTTGGCAGCTGGGCGGCGGCGGCGCCGAACCGCCCACGATCGGAGGCGTTACAGGCCATCGGGCTCCGTTCTACGAAATAAAGTTTACCAGCACTGCTGCCGCGGACGGGCAGGAACGACCGAACAAAACATACACATCCTAGCTGTGCCAATATACAAAGTGACTACACACGGCGCGACGGCAATAAAGAAGAAAGGCGTTTATACTTGGATACCACGAAGCGGCATGTGACTAGTCTTTTCAGACAGCCCCAACACGTCTCAAAACCAGCGCTCTAGCCTGGGTGTTCCAACGGCAGGACCTTCAAGCTGCCCTTCAGTAGCCACCACAACGCCTCTCCATCCCCTGATTGGGCCATCACAGCTCACGATTGCATTACGTCATAGCCGCTACCACTCATTGAATCACTGTCGGCATCAAACAATACACACGTGACTTCAGATCCGGAACGCCTCTGCCCTCCAGAGGCGACGAGGCGCACCATCTCTTTGGCGACAGTAATTGTTTATATATAATTCGCGTCATCCAACGTGCCGTGGCCTTTAGAGGGCAGGCCTCTCGATAACACGCACAGCGTCCACAGGCGAGGGTGCATCTGACACTCTGCACCCACGCTCGCAGACCCGACACACTACCAAGCCAGCCATTGGGGACAAACGCTAGTCGGTGTAGAGCCACCAGTCACGCTCGTACCCCTCGTGCACGTGGCCGAGCAGTACCTTCCTCCTGCTCTCGCAGTACCTGCCGGTAAACAGCCCAAGTCAAGACGAGTCCCCCGGCGTGCATCAAAAGCACCATAATTTCATTTTTGCAACAATTAACTTCGCTTGCAGTCACATATGACTGCGTTAGGTGCGAATAACTGGGACCCAAAACATTTTGAAAATCAGAGATGTGCTAATGGTAACGCTTGACGGTGAAAATTACAATTTCGGACGTTTTTGTGCGATATTTTGAATGCTCCAAAGACATCGCCTCCTCTTGGAATCGAACCCAGTTGTGATCACATTCTGTTGTAATGATTCCAACGCACCCGCGCTACCAATCATGTATTTTGGACACTACCTATCTAGCGATTTAAGCTTCCAATTTCATTCGTCATGGCGATTTTTTACCTATAGCAGAAATACAATCATTCGGGATTGGACGCAATTGTCATTATCTTCAGTTGTCTCGGACCCAAAGCACTTGCATAACATAAATGAATTTCGGACAACAGCTAGGGGTGATAACCTGACGGCTGAAATATATCTTATTTACGTTTCTACACGCACGAATATTGTAGAATTGGATGCTAAGCCACGACTGGTCTTCCATTTACGTCACCATTCATCTATGTTGCACACTTCTCCCAAATAACATTAATTCCCAATATTGCAACATGTTTTTAACTACTGACACATACTGTGAATCTTAAAACTTCATGTTTATTACAGTTTGCTGCAGCTTAGCCAGGTAATTGTATTGGTTTTAGGCTTTAGTTTCAGGTTTTAATTAAGCTTAGGGGCGCGCCAACCCGCGTGGTCAAATACCGGCCACGTCACTACTCTTCGGCTAGGGCTTGTAATAGGTTAATGCATCAATGTGTATTAATTTAATCAGTTCCGACAACCCACCAGGACACGGATGTCCATCCCTAGCACGATATTTTGATGGAAATTAGTCCTAAGTTGGCAATTGTATCAAAATTCCTTAGCGATGATGCGCTGCCCAGCAACGGTATATTATGATTAATTTTGGGGATGGTTCTGGGAATTTCTACATGAAAGATACCCCTAGGGCATGGCATATTTTAAGCTACACAGTGGTGGGCATTTTGCCCACCAGTCCCCCATGCTATGTCCACCAGTGAACGGCCCTGGACGGCCCAGCGCCCACCACTCACCAGTCATCTGATGCTCTAAGAGTGCCCTTTTAGTGGGAATTTGTGCCCTTTTCAGCCGAATGCCCACCAGTCCCAACTCCTTAAAATATACCCTGCCCTAGGGGGTGCCTGAAAGGGATGGGTGGGTAGGGGAACCAGAGCAAAACCGTGAAATAGTATTATTTAAGAGAAAATCAGCCAAAATCGAATAACACTAGGCAAAATTTGACCTCTTGGGGGAAGGCGAATGGCCGGATTACACCCCCCACCCCCAGGATCGGCCCCTGCCTGCACTCCCGCACTCAATCACCTATCCGGCTGACCGGAAGATGACGCACTACGGATTCTTCGACTAACACCGGCTGCCCACGGGGAGGCCGTGGAATTCGGTTCACGACCGCCGTGAACAGTTTGAAGGTGACATGTGATTGCCTTCACGCTGAGCAAACCAGAGACCCGTCACTGGCTGGTCCCACGACCCACGCGGCCCTTTGATAAGAGCCGGATAACGGCTGTACTTCTGACTTGCGATAATCTCTACCGGAAGTATGGTCATCAAGAATTGCAAGGAGCGAAATGTTTGAAAAGATTGCGTATTTTCAAGGAATCGTCAGTGACACCATCTAGTTCTGGGTCCAACCAACGCAACGGGCGGGGTGGGGAAGACGCACGATGGGTCTAGTTCCATTCCGGAAACGCTAACACCCGCACTGGAGAGGGGTCTGGCACTAGCGCGCACTGGAGAGGGGCCTGGTAGCCCCCCGTAAGATCTCAAAAACTAAGAGGTGTAGAAAAAACGCCATTTTGAATGTGGGTGGGGGCTATGGTGATCTACATCATGACCAATTTTCATTGACCTAGGTCAATATCTTCAAGGTCGAACGAGGTCATAAAGGTCAAATATTGACCATGCTGGGGACCGATTGGTAAATGCCGTGATTATGCGGGAAAATGGCGGGAATAAGCTAAAGGCGGACCAGGGTCATAGAGAGAAGGTCTCAAAGAGCCTTCCCTACGATTTTGCGGCCAAGGTCATTCAAGGTCATGTCACAACATGGTATACTACTTATAATGTACACTTTGACTAACACTATAGCCACTGTTTGGCGGGAAATGAGGATTGACCTTTCCCAATGACCTTTGACCTTGACCTTTGTATTGGGGTACCTTATTGATTACGTCATAGCATAATATACGTCAGACCGGGTAACGCCATTTGACCGGAAGCACTGTAGTCAGTGACCTTGAAAGTGCAGATATGACCTTGACCTGTGACCTTTTACCTTGACCTTCATGTGAGGTGACCTTGACATGTAATCCCCGTTATATGGCGTTATGACGTCACCATTCTGTCTCCAGTACAAGCTAACTGGTCCCACCGCGTGATTAAAGCGATCTCAAAATACAGGTCTGACTTTGAAAGCCTATAAGTCAAACAATTTTGGACCGATTTTAAAAAAATTCACCAATCGACGCTATTGAATTCTGTTAAATGTGGCAAAGTATCGTTTTTCGACTACGAGCGGTTCTCCGGCCACCTCGGAAAAACAGGTCGGGGGGCGTCCGAGGGCCCCTCCAGTGCGCGTGTTAACCATTCGCGAATGTTAACTAAACACCACAACATGATTCTTTTCTATGGCTTCCAGCACCCTGAAATTTACGATTTTACATGCATAGAAGTACGCTCTTACATGTAATCAATTTTAACGTTCTTAATTTTGCGTTTAAATATCCCAAACTTGATACTCTCCACACATGACTTAGCTTGAAAACCCATAGCTGCCAATTTTGGCCAATACTTCTGACGCCATTAACACTTTGATGACGTCAGATACTACTAACAAAATTTCGACATTCCAAAAAGCATTGTGAGCAATCATACTCCAATCATATTTCATCATTATTTAATACTTCTCTCCTTAAATAAAATTTCAAAAGTATATAAATGGTGTATCTCAATAGCTCCCAGCTGCAGTCTATCCCCCTCACAGTATTAACTATCTCTTCAACACCCGGCTGGAAATTAACGCCATCAGTACGACGGTACGAGTGTAGACCCAATAGAGATCACCCGATGTAAGCATCTGTGGGCTTGCTCTATGTGGCAGCGTTATAAACATATGTGGGCTTGCTCTATTTGGCAGCGTTATAAATATATGTGGGCTTGCCTATGTGCCCGTGATGTAAGGATTTGTGGATATGCTCTATGTAACCAACCACCGAGTGTTACTGTGACCCTCTTTTAAATTTGTATCTTGCGACTTTCAAGCACAAATAGCTCAGCTGAGTGGAAGGTAGCAGAACGACGACCCAGCAGCTCTCTGCTCTGGTGAGCGGTAGGTAACAGAACGACGACCCAGCAGCTCTCTGCTCTGGTGAGCGGTAGGTAACAGAACGACGACCCAGCAGCTCTCCGCTCTGGTGAGCGGTAGGTAACAGAACGACCACCCAGCAGCTCTCTGATCTGCTGAGCGGTAGGTAACAGAACATCGACCCAGCAGCTCTCCGCTCTGGTGAGCGGTAGGTAACAGAACGACGACCCAGCAGCTCTCCGCTCTGGTGAGCGGTAGGTAACAGAACGACGACCCAGCAGCTCTCCGCTCTGGTGAGCGGTAGGTAACAGAACGACGACCCAGCAGCTCTCTGATCTGCTGAGCGGTACGTAACAGAACGACGACCCAGCAGCTCTCCGCTCTGGTGAGAGGTAGGTAACAGAACGACCACCCAGCAGCTCTCTGATCTGCTGAGCGGTAGGTAACAGAACGACGACCCAGCAGCTCTCTGATCTGGTGAGCGGTAGGTAACAGAACGACGACCCAGCAGCTCTCTGATCTGGTGAGCGGTAGGTAACAGAACGACGACCCAGCAGCTCTCCGCTCTGGTGAGCGGTAGGTAACAGAACGACCACCCAGCAGCTCTCTGATCTGCTGAGCGGTAGGTAACAGAACGACGACCCAGCAGCTCTCCGCTCTGGTGAGCGGTAGGTAACAGAACGACCACCCAGCAGCTCTCTGATCTGCTGAACGGTAGGTAACAGAACGACGACCCAGCAGCTCTCCGCTCTGGTGAGCGGTAGGTAACAGAACGACCACCCAGCAGCTCTCTGATCTGCTGAGCGGTAGGTAACAGAACGACGACCCAGCAGCTCTCCGCTCTGGTGAGCGTAGGTAACAGAACGACGACCCAGCGCTCTCCGCTCTGGTGAGCGGTAGGTAACAGAACGACGACCCGCAGCTCTCCGCTCTGGTGAGCGGTAGGTAACAGAACGACGACCCAGCAGCTCTCTGATCTGCTGGCGGTACGTAACAGAACGACGACCCAGCAGCTCTCCGCTCTGTGAGAGGTGGGTAACAGAACGACCACCCAGCAGCTCTCTGATCTGCTGAGCGGTAGGTAACAGAACGACGACCCAGCAGCTCTCTGATCTGGTGAGCGGTAGGTAACAGAACGACGACCCAGCAGCTCTCTGATCTGGTGAGCGGTAGGTAACAGAACGACGACCCAGCAGCTCTCCGCTCTGGTGAGCGTAGGTAACAGAACGACCACCCAGCAGCTCTCTGATCTGCTGAGCGGTAGGTAACAGAACGACGACCCAGCAGCTCTCTGATCTGCTGAGCGGTAGGTAACAGAACGACGACCCAGCAGCTCTCCGCTCTGGTGAGCGGTAGGTAACAGAACGACCACCCAGCAGCTCTCTGATCTGCTGAGCGGTAGGTAACAGAACGACGACCCAGCAGCTCTCCGCTCTGGTGAGCGGTAGGTAACAGAACGACCACCCAGCAGCTCTCTGATCTGCTGAGCGGTAGGTAACAGAACGACGACCCAGCAGCTCTCTGATCTGCTGAGCGGTAGGTAACAGAACGACGACCCAGCAGCTCTCTGATCTGGTGAGCGGTAGGTAACAGAACGACGACCCAGCAGCTCTCTGATCTGGTGAGCGGTAGGTAACAGAACGACGACCCAGCAGCTCTCTGATCTGCTGAGCGGTAGGTAACAGAACGACGACCCAGCAGCTCTCTGATCTGCTGAGCGGTACGTAACAGAACGACGACCCAGCAGCTCTCCGCTCTGGTGAGCGGTAGGTAACAGAACGACCACCCAGCAGCTCTCTGATCTGCTGAGCGGTAGGTAACAGAACGACGACCCAGCAGCTCTCCGCTCTGGTGAGCGGTAGGTAACAGAACGACCACCCAGCAGCTCTCTGATCTGCTGAGCGGTAGGTAACAGAACGACGACCCAGCAGCTCTCCGCTCTGGTGAGCGGTAGGTAACAGAACGACCACCCAGCAGCTCTCTGATCTGCTGAGCGGTAGGTAACAGAACGACGACCCAGCAGCTCTCCGCTCTGGTGAGCGGTAGGTAACAGAACGACGACCCAGCAGCTCTCTGATCTGCTGAGCGGTAGGTAACAGAACGACGACCCAGCAGCTCTCCGCTCTGGTGAGCGGTAGGTAACAGAACGACCACCCAGCAGCTCTCTGATCTGCTGAGCGGTAGGTAACAGAACGACGACCCAGCAGCTCTCCGCTCTGGTGAGTGGTAGGTAACAGAACGACCACCCAGCAGCTCTCTGATCTGCTGAGCGGTAGGTAACAGAACGACGACCCAGCAGCTCTCTGATCTGCTGAGCGGTACGTAACAGAACGACGACCCAGCAGCTCTCCGCTCTGGTGAGCGGTAGGTAACAGAACGACGACCCAGCAGCTCTCTGCTCTGGTGAGCGGTAGGTAACAGAACGACGGGCCAGCCGCTTTCTGCTGAGTGGAAGGTGACAGTGCAATGGTCCAGACGCTCTCTGTTCTGCTGAGTGGAAGGTTACAGAACGACGGCCCAGTCGCTCGCCTGTGCATGTTCTGGAAAACACACTGACCTGTATTTGTCCTGAACCTTTTGCTTGATGTCCACCAGGTTCTCCTGAGTGATGTCACGCTCCAAATACTCGGACAGAATCTCCGTGCAGTTCTCCAGGTCCTTCTGGTTGTCCTGCACACGACAAGGGTTAGGTGAATGGTACAGTCAATATCTGCAGGTCCTTCTGGTTGTACTTATCACGGCGCTGGTCCGATGTAGAACAAACAGCATATGGCGGTGATGAAAATATAGCATCCACTACTGGCCGCTCATATAATGGCGGACGTTATCTCGAGGAAACATGGCTGTTTCACCAGGCAAAACAGCGCTCGGATTATAAAAGTTCGGCGACATTCCCTGCAATTTCATGAAACCTAGGATTCTTTATTCAAGCACAAGTGGCCAATGTTTTATAGCACTGGGCTCCCATTTGCATCTTAAATAAACGGACTTCAAATGGCTAAAAACAATGGAAAAATACCCTAGTACATTCCCAAAACACCATTACCGGCACATTTTTTTAGCTCTTCGCTGTTTTGTTAGTACTGAAGTACTGCAGGTACGTTAAGGTTCATAAATGTCATTAATCGGCAGATCTTAACACGACGGTTTGAAAGGCGAAACCAACGTGAGAAAGTGTTTGTTGACAGGGAAAAACATATCGTTTCGACTCTGGAAAATCGACCGGTTTCGGGGCTGAAGCGATATCAGGAGAATTGTGTCAAGGAATTCCCGCGGCTCTCGCAACTCAGCGTTCTTAAACATCACTAGTATTAAACAAAGCTTATTTTTATAGACCCCTTTCGGCGCAACTGACCTCAAAAATAACGGACTGGTTATTTTTGCGGAGATAGTAGGCGAACACATAGGTGTACATCAGGGTTTGCCGGCACGCACACAGAATGTCCACTGCTTTCTTCAGAAACTGCACCTGAAACAGGAGCCCACACACATCAAGGCCTCCCGCGGAGAAGCCCGCACACACCAGAGCCTCCCACGGATAAGCCCGCACACACCAGAGCCTCCCGCGGAGAAGCCCGCACACATCAGAGCCTCCCGCTGATAAACCCGCACACACCAGAGCCTCCCGCTGATAAACCCGCACACACCAGAGCCTCCTGCAGAGAAGCCCGCACACAACAGAGCCTCCCACAGAGAAGCCCGCACACATCAGAGCCTCCCGCTGATAAACCCGCACACACCAGAGCCTCCCGCTGATAAACCCGCACACACCAGAGCCTCCCGCTGATAAACTCGCACACACCAGAGCCTCCCGCGGAGAAGCCCGCACACACCAGAGCCTCCCGCGGAGAAAGCTCAGTTGGACGAGACGCTAAAAAATCGCGCAGGATTTTCACGTATCACCAGAGAGCCAGTCGTGATAGACATCAGCTGACATAAGGCTGCCGAATGAACCATTCTGGTCCTATTCCGTAGGGAGGAAGGTCTCCAAAACCACTCTTTTCGTCGTGAGATTTATAACGCGTCCATCGCACATGCCATAAGAAATCGGGCAAGAGGAACCTAAGCCTAAGTCAGTGAAGCTAAGCACGTGCTAAAAGGATGAGCTCGAACACATTCCCTTCCGAAGACCACGCACCTCGATCCAACTCATATTATGCTGCTGCATCTCCTCCATCTTCTCCTTGACGGATGCGTACAACTTGTTTTCAAACTTGAGCGACTGCATGTGGTTCATGTAGCGGTTGAAGTAGAAGAGGTAGCGCGTGAGAGAGGCGCGCGACACTTCCTGCGCGTCCCGCGCCGCCTTCGCCTCCTCCTCGTCATACCGGTTACAGTTGTACCTGTCCGAATCGCCACGGCTCAACAAAGCACCAACTCAATAGCTTATATAGCGAAGCCAACCCTCATATGACATACGTGTTATTCCTTCTGCAGCAAACCCGCCGGGATTTGGACTGACCGTCTTAATTTGGATGGAGTTCAAACGCATTTCCAAATTTTAGAATCATTTGCTAGGACCTTTACCCCGGATGCCGATTAAGAACTGTTGGAGGACAACTCACCAGGACGAGCCGTGCGGCTGCCACGGACCCAGGCAAACCCAGCAGAAGTCGGCACGGCAGCTCAGGTTCTTGCACACCATGTGGTTGCACCCGCCGCTCTTCTCAATCGTAGCGTTACACTTGGGACATTCCTGCCGACAGAGGGCCACTCAATCTGAATGGATGCTAGAGCAAACTAGTTCGATTGTCGTTCCCAATCTGCATTTCATGTGGCTCCTGAGGCATCGCCATCTTGAAATACCTGCCTTGTTCCGGCATTTACTTTTGACACACACTTTTGAAAAGGTTTCGAACACAATCATAAACAGGAATAGGTAGATATATTCTTCATAAGAAAAACAAATACCTCACTGCACATTAAAGTTACAATGTTTTGGTCTCGCGCCGTGAGCGTTCAACCCATGCTAGTTAATACAATCCCAATTTGGATGTAGTCAACAAAGCCAACAGACCTCCCGGGCCCCGAACGAGGTCCTTGCATTACAAAAACAACTGTCACTCGCCGTATCACGTTCCCTGTCTCGATCAACACCGAAATGCCATGTCCTTTGGACGCTATTGATGAGGAAGTTTTCATGCAAGATTGCGGTCGGAAATTTCATGCAGAAACTACACCACCATTCCTCAATTCAACTCAAAACCCCAAACTTCCAATACATTGAAAATCAAGGACATTTCACAGCCGTCAAATATACAACAGCAGCGGCATTAACGTATTCAGTTTGAATGTCCACCCGTCGGCTGTGTTTATGTGGCGCCGGTGCCGCTGACTGAGTCTTTCCGGGCGATACCACGATCGTCATACTGTTTGAAGTGATACTCGGGGGGTTTCCGTCTACAGACTCTTTGTGAGTATTCGCGATAGGCATGATATTATTAGACCACCGGAGGTTTCAATACAATCTTCGCACGGTCGTTCACAAAATCCACATCCCAGGCCAACAACCGATCGGCGGACGCTGTTTATTTACCGCGCCCTCAATACCGAAGGACCGGCCCAACTCAATAGACAAAATACCACACTCAAAAGTCACTCAAAATAGAAGCTCGCAGCAGAACTCATCGGCGGATTCAGGGGAGGGATAAAGGGGGCATTTGCTCCCCACGACCGACCCTAGGCACCCCCTGAGATGGTTAGGGCGCCCTACCGGCGCCCCGCGACAGGATTTTGGGCCCACCTTATAGGTTTTGCCACCTAAAAGTAGCGCCCCCGGAATATGTATCCCCAGGTTGGAAAACTTGGATCAACCTATGCTAGATTTACACTCAAAGCAGCAGCATAACAGAAAAACTACACAGTTTATCACTTGGGCTGTGCTTAAGTGTAATTACGATTTTATAGGTCTTACGAAGAGTTATTTTTCATGACAGAAAGTGTCTCCACAAATATTATTGCGATTTGTGAACGATGAATTGCCGCCAAGAACAGAAGCTAATTCACGAGTGCAGGGAAATAAATTTTTCTCTACTGATCTACTAATTCTAGTAATTATAAACAATGTAATCGAAAGCTTCACATACATTTAACCAAAATTGGGAACTTCATGAACGCAACTCCAAGGATTTATACCCCAACCGGAACAAGAGCCCGATATATGTTTTGGGAAAAAGAAACAGAGAAAACAACTAGTTAAGAAAGAAAGGTAAAGACTGCAGGAAAGTACAGAAGATCGGAAAGAAACATTAGGTGTGCTTTCCTTGATGTTTTCTCCCAAATAGGAGCAGTGGTAACTTGTGAACGTGTTATTTGCTTGATTATTTGAATGCATCTAGAATACGGTTATATTCTAGGGTCAGATACGATAGTAATATATATATATATATATATTATTACTATTATTATTATTATATATTATTATATCATATTATATATATATATATATTTTTTTTATTTATATATTATTATATATTTATATATATATATATATATATATATATATATATATATATATATATATATATATATATATATATATTGGGCACATCAAACAAGCAAAATTACAAAACTACTAAAATACAAAGTCCTTAAATATAGTCTAAGTTACAGTCAAGCCCAGTTACATTCTGAATGTGCAACTGATCTAAAACAGGGCCATGCAGTGTCAATATGAGCATTAACATCAATATAACATCTGTAAGATCCCTCAGCGGGGACCGTCAACCTTATCCATACACAAAATATTGCGATCATATATTCGCTTCCTCCCCATACCTTGGTGTTAGCCGAGAGCCAGTTGAATGTCTCCGAGTCGTCCTCGCTCTTGCGAAGCCACTTCTTGATGAGGTGACAGCGCACCGGGTCGTGCCAGGCCTCGGCGCAGGAGAAGCAGAAGCGGTAGCCGCACTTGCAGGTGACCGGTCGCGAGTCGGCGTAGGGTACGCGCACGGCGTAGCCACAGTCGGGGCTGGGGCACCAGCACAGGCACCTGTTGCACTGCCGACACGTGGCGGCGCGCTCTCAGCGCCACAGTCCCTAACTCCACCACAGTGCGACACGAACACTAGAATGGAATCTACGACCGTTGAATTTCACCAAGCCTGAAATTATTTCTCACCATCTTGTTTCCGTTCTTTCCCGTGAAAAACGTTATCTTGCGCTCATCTCCGTTAACAGCCCAAGAGAACTAATACGAAACTATCTCAATAACTTTTTGAATCAGGTCAATACAGTGACCATGATAGGTCATAGGTGGTGAAAGGTCAGGGACACCTTTTGTCTCTAGTTTCTCTGACTAGTTTGGGTTCCAGTCATTGACGCTAGATCTTGATTATCTTGACAAACACATACATTTCATGTGAAACCATTTAGATGCAACATATTTGCTATTTGAAACATTCTGTGGTGGAAGTCACTTGAACTGGCCTGGTGAGATGACTTGAGATGACTCAAACCTGGTTTTTGCGAAATATTCTGAAATTACCAAGTAAAATGTACAAAGTATGGCAGCGCAAGGCACCGTCGTTATTGTTTTTTGTTGTCCCCCTTCCCCACATGCCACGTATCCTGCACTCACCTCTACTAGGCTGTTGCAGATGAGGTGCTGGTAGCGTTGCAGCACGCGCGAGTCGCTGATGAGCCGCATCACCGTCTCGTCGTCCACCAGGATGTCGCAGCCGTGCGCCGCGCACGAGATGGTCTGACCCATGCCCTCGTCCATGATCTTGGTGGTGAGATATTCGGCCCAGCAGCTGCCGCAGAACCGGTGTCCGCACGGCAGGCCCGTCATCGCCTGTCGAGGCACGGCCGCCACTTCTTACCACGTCGCCACCGAGGCTGAGCCGTTAACAGAGCACATCCGTCAGTGGTGGAAGAAACTGTCTTCACGGGGGACAGAGGCAAACACTCATGACATACGTGGTGTGGAGCAGGGGTGTTTTAATAGATCCAGAGGGACTTCTCCGGCACTGGAATGCTCTGGACAACAACCACACACGAAGCCTAATACTTGGAATTCATCACAAAACTGGGATTGCACAGATATCGCCCACAATCCGGCACAAGAGAGTAGGCGCTGTATGACTAAAGCGATCCGCGCGCTTAAGAGAAATGTGACACCTTCATAATGAGATTTGAACTATGATAGCTATGTGATAGAGAATACTGACACACCACTTGATCGGTATTTCATTTGTGCCAGAACGTACCGTTCGCGGAGAGAAAAGGTAAAATTCACTGGCTATCCACCCCCTTTTCCCCGCGTGGTCTCGTGGCAGGAGGTGACCTCGGGAACATGAGGGAATGCTTAAACTCCGCTGCACGGACAGCTAAACGTGACATGGATACAGGCGACTATACATACGTATAACTTTCTTCAATAACTAGTTAACATAAAACAAGCTCTGTATATCAAGAAAAATAGCAGATATTTGAGCTAAAAAAATATAATGTGTACTCGTATTCATCCGTAGGGTAAATCAAAGACGTTCAATCTGGCGCAAAGCATTACCAGATCGTAAGCCAATATGACGTCACGCTACGTTGGATACTGTTTCACCTTTAAAAGAGGAGTTGTAACTCAAACGAAATATTACACTTATAAAGGCATGTTGAGCACAAATACGGCTAAACCCATTATTTTCAATGAATATTTCCCATAAACCCACAACGGTCTAGAATTGCACCAGGGTGCCACACTCCCTTTCAGTAACCATCGTGGATAGATGTCCCCATACGGTAACGGTTATCACCCGCTTTACGTTGGCGAAGCTAACGACAAAATAAGGTGTACACAAGTTTTGCTTTGGCTGTGCAGACCTGCCCATTGACAGCGCATTCTCTCTCTCTCTCTCTCTCTCTCTCTCTCTCTCTCTCTCTCTCTCTCTCTCTCTCTCTCTCTCTCTCTCTCTCTCTCTCTCTCTCTCTGTCTCTGTCTCTCTCTCTGTCTCTCTCTCTGTCTCTCTCTCTGTCTCTCTCTCTGTCTCTGTCTCTCTCTCTGTCTCTGTCTCTGTCTCTGTCTCTGTCTCTCTCTCTCTCTCTCTCTCTCTCTCTCTCTCTCTCTCTCTCTCTCTCTCTCTCTCTCTCTCTCTCTCGTTGTTTGCTGTTTGTTTATGCTTATATTATTCAATCACCAACAGGTTACTGGAATTGTCATTCACAGCATAGGATATAAGTGGAACATTTTAGTCAGATCTTTGACACAGTGGTGGGGTGAAGTCTTATGGCTTTAACATGCATCAATGCTGAGGTCATATGAGGTCACCAACTCTCACTTTACTGGACCCATGTATAGGGGGATCAGAGAGTCCTTATTCGGTATCCCCGCGCGGGATTGGAACACAATTCAGCGGCGTGGAAGCCAAAGCACTGCCACTGCGCCACTGCATCCCTCCATTTCATAAAGTTTTTACACAAATTACCATTCGTGCTTGTGACTGAAAGTTTGGCCTGCACAAGGACTTGCGGATGAGACCTCTTTGAAGCATCCCTATTAATTCATAATTGTAACCGGATGAAGAGAGTGTGTCCGCCTTATAGAGACGTGAGAGGGGGAGCCAAAGCGGAAAGGATCGAAACCAAATTGGCACACAGTAAGTTCTCGGGCCAATAAAAACGTGGTGCCAATTGGCAGGCTTGCAGAGTTGCATTGGGATGCTGTAACAGCAGAATGGGAAGGCGTCCCGCCCGCTACCGCACGGACGCGTAGGGAAATCTCCGACTCAGGGTCGCTGTGGTTACCAATGCAATGCATCAGCGCCATGATGCTGTTGAAGACATTTCAATAATGTTGTGAGCCATGCCCATGCATTTGCCATTCAACTTGCAGCTGGCACTGGGGAATCTTTAGCCCCCCCTCCTTCACGCTTTCAAGAATATTGTCTATTGTTGAGGTTGTTGACGTTAATATTCCATCACAAACAAAATGGCAATATCTGTAGATCAATTAACTCTGAAACCAGGTCATCAAAATTAGTACTCAGCCTCAAGTATTTCAAAGGGTATATATAAACCAAAGATACGACAAAACGTATACATTTGGTTTATACCATTGCCTTATTTGAATAATTTTTTCACTAATGATTTTACAGTGGTTTTGGATCGGGGTATTCTTTGCACCTTGGATGGACAAAATTGATTGGGTAGTTCTCGAGCTAGGATGAGGTGGTGCAACCCCCCCTCCCTACGTTATAGTTTAGATCTGTGTCAGGCATGGGCGAACAGCAAAACAAATGTCTTCAAGTTTAGTTCGTAGGTTCAAGGAGGGGGAATTATTAGCATGAAATGGTCTTAGAGATATACAAATTACCTTAGAGAGAGATGCAAAAGCTTACCGCGGAGGGCTGAATCATGACGCATATCTCGCACTTCTCGCTAGGCTCAAACGGGTAAAAAATCTTACCGCGGAGGGCTGAATCATGACGCATATCTCGCACTCCTCGGTGGGGACTGCTCCACGCCGGCTGTTGACCTGAGGGACACAGTCGTCTGTGCGTCAGAGGTTCGCTGCCGTCCCATGGGAGAAAAGCGCAAGTCACATTTTGTTTTTCGACTTTGATATTTTGCTATCATTCGATGCATCCACTGATTAAATGATTTGGAAAAATTCCGAACCTATTTTTAGTTATATCGTCTTTTCAATTCAGCCCCAGGACTTCGCTAATGTTAAGCAAAACGGAAAAAGTGCTCTCCCGTAAAATTCTCCGAATGTGACATACGCCTTTCTTCCATTTGACGGAAGTTCAGCTCTGATGAACTAAAGCTATTAAGTTATATATATATTTTTTTTGGTATGTCAAAATACACATACGTACAGAAACAAAACATTTTCCACACGCGCAATTGGACATACAAGCGGAGAGTACATCTATAATTACCAGTTATCCATGCATTACTGTCCCGGAAAGTAAATCATTTTTATATCTATAAACAAATGTAGCCACATACCCAGAGACCAAACGGAGGAATCGGCTTCAATACAAATAGACTTAAAACCCATAATGGTTGTGCTTATAGGAAAACACTTGGCAAATTGTTCTCAACTTACTGCAATCATCTGATGAGGAGTGCTCTATGGGCCAAGACATATTATGAAACGACCCTCCAAAAATTCAGTCTATCCACCATTCTCAAATTAAATATTTTCTTGGTAAGCCCCTACACGTTGGCAATGATGCTAAGCATCTTCGATAAAATCGAATTTTTCATTTACTTTCGCCGCAAAAAATGTCAAGAATAAGCTTCCACTTCAGTAAAGCCCTAACTACAGCAGCAAATCCATTATCTCCACATTGAGTAACAGTCTTTTCAAGTCACCCTATCCCCTAACCGCTTCTGTATTATGATACAACATGGCCCGGCGCGATTGGATTTAGACATCACCGGGCAACGATTTAGACATCTGGCAAGCTATGACATGAACGACTCTCCATCAATCCGGCGAGACTGTTGTGAGCATGGCCCTCACCCGAGGGTTGGATGCTGGCCTTGATATGAAGGGACTGATGACGTGCGCCTCACGGAACAACTCTTCCTGGTCGGTGTCGTAGAAACGCTCCAGCAGCTTTGCCTTGTCCCAGCGAAAGTGATTGAGAAGGATACGAATTGTAGTGGTGGGCAGCTGAAACAACACAGGTGAAAGTCAGCACGGGATTTTACAATCAATGTACAATCATCATACTGTTTGAGACAGTATCTCGTTAGTGGCCCACAGTGTCCCAATTCCCACAGTTCTGGGTGGAGATCGACACCCGAGCGAGCTGAATTTCCCACTCAATTCTGGGTTACCTTTGCTTATTTTTCACTCACTTTTCCGGTAGAGCTTTCATAGCACAGTTCAATACTCCTGGTGTATATCAAGTCATTAACACGCGCATTGACGGGGAGGCGGCTGCCCGCCTCCCCTCAGGCTTTTCGGAGATAGCATAAAAACGGCGGCGCGTAGCGCCCCCGTAGTTGGCGTAGCTTTTCTCTCATCATTTTTACAACTTTTTCAACATTTTAAGGTTAGGTCATCTCAGGTTCAGGTCACCAGTACAAGTCAAGTGACCTAGCCTCAAAAAAAGTTTAAGATAGCATAAGTTGGAGCAGGGTGAACTTATCAGACTGAAACTCATATCACATAATGGGCCCACCGAGTTCTCTAAAACATGTTCTGGTATTTTTGATATAAATGACCTGAGGTCAGGTACGAACCATGACCTCTCCATTGAAAATACATATATGGTTTTAACTGAATAACTTAGTCACAGATCGTGATAGAACATTTATTTTGATTGCATTCGATTTGCCTTGTCTTTGCAGTTCTAATGATATGCATTTTACCTAATTTTACCTTGACCTGACCTTAGGTCAGGTCAAATCCATGGATTTGACCTAGCAAGGTGATATTATATATCATTCGATTTGGCTTCCTGCGAGGATTCATACAGTGCAAATAGTTTTGCTCTATCTTTACTTATTCAGATGTAATGACCGAAAAACTTCATTTACTACCATTTTTGTTATCCCTAGGATGGCATGTTTTGAGCTCTAGTGACGTTAAACGCGCATTGACGGGTCTGCCACCTTGATTGACGGGCGGTCCGCCCCTAGATCTCGTGAACCACGGTAGGTAGCGAAAACGGTAAAGGGCGTTGGGGTGCCCATCCACTTCTCCATCGAAAACATTTGAACCATTTTTGTCAGTCACATTTAAGGTCAAGGTCAAGATGCCGTCTAGGGATAACATGTAAAATTCAGTTTTCGGCATTACATCTGAACAGTAAAGATAGAGCAAAACGACTTGAACTATATGAATCCTCTTAGAAGCCGAATAGAATGATATATAATTTGACTTGTAGTCAAATAAATTTGACCTGACCTGAGTCAGTCGGTCAATATATAAATGCATATCATTAGACCGAAGCCCAGGCGAGTCAATGCAGCTAAAATAAACGCTCTATCACCATCCGTACTAGTTATTCCGTAAAACCATTTTTCCATGTATTTCCAATGGAGTCATGCTGTACCTGACCTTAGGTCATCGATATAAAAATACCGGAACATATGTTAAGAACTCGGTGGGGCCATTATGTGATATGAGTTTCAACGGGTATTCACCCTGTCCGACTTATGTATCTTAAATTTGAGTCGTCACTTGACCTGTACTGTGACCTACCTGATGACCTAACCTTAAATTTTACAAAGTTGTAAAAATGATGAAAAAAGGTATCAGAACGCGCGCTAGGCGGTTTTCCTTCTCGAAAACCAGGGCGGGTCCCCCGTATTAAATGTGACCTGACAAAAAATGATCAAATATTTTCGATGGAGAAGTAGATGGGTTACCCAACGCCGTTTACCGTTTTTTGCTACTTAGCACAGTTCTCGAGATCTTAGGGGGGTGGGTACCCGCCACCCCCCTCCGTCAAAGCGAAGGTGGCTCAGACCCCCGTCAATGCGCGTGTTAAAGCTACATATGGTAGCAAGGGAATTTAGATTAACAATTTTTCTCACTTTTAAACAAGGTTTTAATCTAAATTTTAACCAAGGGTTTTAATTAACCTTCGCAATATCGTAACTTTTGCATTTTCCACTTGGCAACTATATTTTCCGATCTGAACTTTACACTCATCAACCTAGCACAAACCCAGTTTTGTGACATTGGTAGACCAGAGTCGTATATGGTTAACGACACAACGCATTTTCCCAGACAAACTTCTCCTGTAGCGACCTTTTGAACCAAAGGTAACTAATGGCCGATTTCCAACGTTGTTTGTCTATGCATCAGGGGTGTCCGTTAGCTAGTCTTTAGCTGGTGCTTGGCAGAGCCGGGCGGTCCGCTACATAAGTCCGTTACTTGCCGACCCTCCAAATGGTAGCAGTGTAGCGGTAGTCCCGTGGTTCAGGGTGACAGTGATGCTGGATGGATTCGAGGGCAACTTTTTGTTGTTTGCGATGTAGTTGTTGGGTTGAAGAGCTAGAGCATGCCATTTTAACTTTACTTGTTTACCTTTATCTTTATGGGTGCCAGACTGTGTAAGCTTGTGCAATTTGTGAAAGTCGATGCGTAATTTTATCCAATTTACTACCTTTTTGTCGTGTATTTATTGACGTCAAAGAATAAGAAGCCCTCGACGTGCAATTCAGTTTCAGTTTATTCCGAAGATCACCAACAGGTAGATGAATACTCACTGACAAGTAAAGTTGAGAGTTAAAAGTTAAGAAACCAAAAGTTATAACAATAAATATGTGCAATATAAAAGCAACCGGCCACCACGATGGTCTGTCACCTACGTACTCATCTCGCGTCACGTGCACTCCTGTCATGTACGTATATAACTACACGTTTTGTTTGAATTCAAAGGCACTTTGACGCCACACATTGATGTCACAGCTAGCATCTAAAAAGGCGTTACATGCCTTTGGTACGCAGCAGAATAAGTCATTCATGACGATGTTTACTCTTGCGTACCTAACGTACAGTCAGTTGCGAAAGTATCGTTCCGCTGCCGACCCACTAGTTTGGAAGTCACTGTACGCTGTAGCGCTGAGCCGGGCGAGTGGGCGGGCATTGGGCGGGGACAGCTGAAGAGGGGTGGAACTCACGCCTCAGACATGTTGTTTGGTCAAGTTGAGGTCAGGGTAAAAAGCAATACATATTTGTCGCATGGTGTAAAACGCAAGTGAAGGGGTCATAAGCGTCGCCCCCGCGCAAAAAAGGGGGGCAGCTAAACTCCAACCTGATGCTGACAAAAAACTTTCCACGCCAGGACAAAAAACTGTCTGAATTTGGGCTCCTCGCTGCCTTCCGCAGCGGCTGGTTATGTGCATTTGCAGTTTTCTCCCATTTTGACTGAGATCAGTAAATTTTTGGCCGAAAAGTCGGGGACCAGGCCCCCTGGCCCCCCTTTTCCAACGCTTATGGAAGGTGATACAATTATTATAAACCTGGCCTGTGGTTGAATCACATATTGAGTGAATAATTCACCGGAGGGGCTACACACTTTGCGCAGGGGCGGTAAGGTGAAAGGAGAACTGGAACTAAAAGCCAGATCAAGCCTCATTTCTGCTCTTAATGGGTGACTCCAGCGGTCAGTTATTACCAGAACCCACGTCGAGTGCCACGCCAGACATGGCCGAGGGCCGGCACTTTGGAGTCAAAGCGTTTGGGGGAAGGGGCCCGGGCCCGCTGGCCCTCTCCTTGGGTGCGCTACTGGGTATTGCAGAGCGTGGCGGATTGAGGGGGTTAATCAAGGGTGACATTGACCTATCCCATTTCCACGATTTTCTCTTCTTTTCTTTGCAGACTTTTTTACGATTCTTAGGTCTGTTGTCCCCCAGACCACCAGTTCAAACTCGCAGGTAATTGTAAATTTCTTTGAATCAAAATCTCCCAACATTCTTGATTTTTTCCAGTTCGGGGATCAACCTAGAAACTGAAATTTAGGGAAAATTGATGCTACCTTGGTATATTAAATGAACTCTATACGAATTCAGACCTAAATATGTATATGCGTAATTACCGAAAGAAAGGCATCATCATCAAACGCATCATTTAAGATGCCTACTTTAATTGGACATCACTGTCAAAGTTTGTCCATGGCGTATAGGGGGCATTCCATGACAGATCGACACGTCGATAACACCCTCATATCTCCGATTTCGGTGTATGTTTTTGTGAGGGGGGCTATTGATGAAGCTGATGACTATTTTTCTATTCATTTTGCTCCCTGACTTACGGATTGGAAATTTTAGCCTCAAGCATTTTGATCATATTCACTTACTTGTCTTTTTTAAAGACGAAATTTTACCTGTGTGACTCTAAAAATACCATGAACACTTGATCTAGGTCTCTTAAGGATAAATTACGAATTTTGGCTCATGAGAAATATAACTCAAAAAATAAAAATTTGAATGTATTATACATTCTTCATTTTTTCAAAGTCTATGAAAAATTGTTTTCCTATGCCTTATTTTAAACGTTTTGAGGCTCATATTACTCTTTATACTTTTCTCTATAAGATTCAGCAATAAAAAGAATGGAGTCTTTAACCAATCGCGAGTTCTGAGTTCCCAAATGTCCCGATCCCCACTTTTGTGAGGTTCGTTCGCCGGCGCAGCCCGCCGTCGTTGCGGCTATCAAACGTCTCTGGTCACGAAAAATACCTTCCCACAAATCCCACCATTGACACTTGTGTCAACGATGGGATTCGTGGGGCATGAGGGTAAGGATGCATTTAAAACAATAAACTGTAATTAATGTCCCATTTCTTAACACCCGCACTGGAGAGGCACTTACGCGCACTGGTGGGCCCCTGAGCGCTCGGAAATTAAGAGACGTAGAAAAATTCCGGCTGGAGGCTGGGTGGGAGCTATTGAAATCTATACTATGACCGATTTCGATTGACCTAGGTAAGTACCGTCCAGTTCAAACGAGGTCATAAGGGTCATGTATGAGCCGTGCTGGATATTTTTCTGGAAATGCTGTAATTAAGCGCAAAAAAGTTAAGAATGCACTAAAAACGGACCAAAGTCATAATGAGAACGTTCCAAAGATGTAAACCTAATTTTTGGGGTTAAGTCATTCAAGTTCATTGACCTATAACGTCACAATATTACATATTCCCTATAATTACACCATGGCTAGCACCATAGCAACCGTTGGACGGAAATGAGGATTGACCTTTACCCATGACATTTTACTTTGACCTGTGCCTTGACCTTTACATTGAGTTATCTTAACTTGGACGTCGTAGCATGGTATGCGTCATACTGGGTAACGCCATGCGATCGGAAGCACCGGACCAATGACTTTGAGAATGCTGGTATGGCGTTGAACTGTGGGCTTGATCTTCATGTTGGGTGAACTTGACATATAACCTCATTTCATATACCGCTATAACTTTGCCAGTCGGTCTTTGATGCACGCGAACTGGTACAACCGCGCGATTGCAGCGATCTCAAAATAAAGCGTTTACCTTTGAAAGTCTATAATTACAAAATTGGGGCCGATTTTCAAGATAATTTGACCAATCGACGTGCCATTGGATATTCTCAAAAGTAGCTATTTAGCATTTTTTGGCCACGAAGGGTTCTCCCGCCACCTTGAAAAAGTAGGTGAGGGCTTCCGAGGCTCCCCTCCAGTGTGCTTGTTATCACGCACTGGTATGAGGTCCCAGGCCACCTTTACTAGCATGGGGGTACTCATCCCCCTACGATCTTAGCAACCATGCCATTTGCATTTGCATGGTTGCATGGCTGAAGGGAAAAGGAAAGCAGTGTTCCATTGCTTCCCTCGATCTCTACCAAAAATGCTTATACAACTTTTCTTTCAGGTCATTTTTGTGGTCTCAGAGGCCAAGGTATGTTTCCATAAGAATACAACGGAAACTTAAATCTTGTATCGTAATGGCTAATAAACTATAACAAGAGTAAAGTTATTGCCATCGTTGAAATGTATGTGCAGCAACAATAACTACTCAAATTAGCTATTGAGCTCAGAAAATGCTTCGATAAGGCAATCACGAGAGAAGGAACATTGAAGATTCACAAGTTCGTGCTGGTTAATTCGAAGGCCATTATTGTGCATGAGCTCTCGAACGACTAGGGACAGAAGGTTCAAGTTTCACATTTAATATGTGAACTTCATTTGCGCCACGGGATGGAGTCGTTCTTCCGATCCGTTGATCAGATCTTAACCCTCGCCCGGTGGGGGCGTTTGAAAACCCCGTCGGATTTTTTCCGGCGGCAAGAAAAAACGGCAGCGCCAAGCGCCGCCGTACTTGGTACAGCTTATCCTTGATCAAGTCCGCAACTTCCCGCAAAATTTTAAGGTTAAGTCATCCCAGGTAAGGTCACTAGTGCAGGTCAAGTGACCTCATCTAAAAAATGTTTAAGGTGGCATAAGTAAGAAATGGGGAATCCATCGAATTGAAACTTATACCACATAATGGGCGCACCAAGCGCTAAAAAATATATTCCGGGGTTTTAATATCGATGACCTAAGGTCAAGTACAGACCATGACCTCTCGTTTGGAAATGCATGGAATAAAAGATATTGGGTTGTATTTGTGTAGATACAACTGAGAATACCTTCATATTCTCAAAATCGTAGTATCCTGTGCCCCTTTCCAGGTTCATTTTGCAATTTTTGACCCGTGACCTCTGAGATGTCATCTGGGGGTATTTAAGCAGTTTTCAGACTTAGGTCAATAACTTTGCATGAAATGATGAAACAGCTTTTATTTGGATGTCATTGCGTTCAGGCTGCTATTGCAAGTCGATTGATATGCATATCGACTATGCTAGGTTAAAAAGTGACCTTGATCTGACCTGGGGTCAGGTCATTTTTGTGTTTTGACCTAGTATGGTCATAATCTACATCATTAGATTCGCCGTGACGAGAGAAAGCGAATGGTGCCCAAAAAATGGTTCTAACTCAGCTCTCAGACGCTAGAGCACAAAAACTTTACCCAAAATGCCACTTTCTTTGACCTGTCATGACATGACCTCAATATTGAACTCAGCCAAAAAGTGACTAAGATAGTTTCTTCATGAATTTGTATGAGCTATCCAGCAGCATTCGCGTTTTTTCGCTATCCCGCATAGGGGCCAAGTTAGAAGGGGTTGTTCAAACACCCCACCTACCGGGGCGAGGGTTAATAACAATATGACATATTTATGTCAAAAGGTACTCCTTGTGTTTCAGTGTTAGTTACGTGTACTAAAAAACACGGTTGTCATCACAACTAACTGTATGCAGCTAATGACATCATGATTGACTTTCCAGTGGTTTCAAAGACCATTCAGAAGAACACGTTCTAACGTGTAATTCTGAACGAAAATAAAGTAAAGGACTTCGCTCCGCAGCCGCAACTAACGCCGTTCGGTCCCTGTAGGTTCACATATGATATGGTAATAGCAGACTAATGGTACCAAGCGGAATGGGTCTGTAATTTTTTAAGCCAGAGGGAGAACGATTTTTTTAATGGGCTGGATGGTGGCTTGTTTCCACAATTATGGACATTTCTCCTCATTAAGGGATTTGTTGGAAAGAGTGGTACGTGGTTTGTAGATCAGTATCGCCGTTAGCTTCAAAATACGAGGGAAATTCCGTCGGAACCTAAGGGATTTATTGAAATTTAGTGAGTTTAGTTGGTTCAACACTTCTCGCTGGGTGATAACGATGTTGTTTAAAGGAGGGCTGATTTCTCTGTTTGTGTCCATGTGAGGCTGGGATTAATCATCGATGTGTCACCTGAATAACGAAGCGCAATATTTATTCTATATTTAATATAATATGATATTATATAATATGATTTAATATAATATGATATAATCTAATATTCTAATATTACCTATCTATTGTGATATTGAGATGGATTTTGCTTGAACTGGACATGCGTCGCTAATTTTTTTGCACCATCCATCTTTCCCAGCCTTCCCCCTGTCACTCTTCTTAGCCAATTTGAATTGCGATTACATTTGTGAATGTTTCTTAAAACCTCCGATGTCACCCATCGGTTTCTCCCGCTGTTAATTTTTAATTGCCTTTTCATCTATCACCACTGATCACCACGCTTATCGATCTCTATCCGTCTCTATTAATCCCGACCTCTTCTGTATGGACGCAACAAACCCAGTAGCATGCACCTGCCCGAGTTAGTCAAGGGCACGCTCAGTACCAGGGGCGTAGGAACGGTTTGAAAAGTGGGGGCCAACCTTAGAGGGGGCCCACCTCAAGGGGGCCCCAGTCCACGGGGGCCTATAATTTTAAAAATTTTAGATAGCTCGTTTAGTGTAATAAGGCATGCATGCACACAAGGATGACAATGTATGGAAAATTGAGAAATTAAATTTTTTCCCTATGATTTCGAGTTGTACCTATTATGATGTAATAAATAATAGCAAAACGCCAAAAAAATTTTGTTTCTTACCTAGACCCTTTTCAAATACGAAATACATTTTTAAGCTTTTTGTGAGGATTTCAATCATTTTTTACCACGAGCGCGTTTTTATATTTACAGATGTTTAGGCCCTCTTCATTACATTTACAAAATTAAGAACTGCTTAGAAAACTACAGACAATGCTTTGATACCAAATAGCCTCACTTCGCTATGCCTAATCAACTTGTATTTGCTTATTTAATGACGAAAATGGGAACATTTATGTAGGTTATTACTGATCTATTCTTTCCATCATTAGAGATTGATTTAGGTAAAGGCTGATCACAATAAATACGCCTAGCTATATTTCGATGGCTAAAATAAAGAGTTCCAGCATGACTGCAAGTGCAATGTTGGTACTTGATGGCCAGCTTTGTAATGCCGAGGAGGTGTGGGCATGGTGTTATAGTGGTTCGCAACCCTGCTTTCCACGCGACCAACTCGGGTTTAAGGCACGGCAGATTCCTTGTGCAAGGAGCAATTTGACTCCAAAGAAACCCCTCCAACAGGGAAAGAGTTGGCGACGCCATATAACCCTGGCATCGAAAGACGTCGCGTCTTTCGATGGCTCAGGGACGACTGTTGCTCGGCATTTAGTGCAGGGTCCGTGTCCGATTCATATTTTGTGTTGGGATTGATATGGAATGGAGTTTGATTGGGCCCAGTTCTCGGGACTCATTTGGAAACACTCGGGTGGTAGGTTCCTTGGCTTTGTTACGAAGCGCTCCTCCTCCAGGGGCTTGCAGGCAGCATACTACCGAACTTGAACGTTCCCAGACAAGCTATCGGGGCCGTTTGGGTTTCTTGTTCTATATTACAGTTGCTGATATTTGTATATTCGTTGCGGAGGCCCACCTCAAAGGGGGGCAGTATCCCCCTCACCCCGGTTCCTATGCCTATGCCGCCCAGGGGCCGCCAAATTATCTCGGAGGGCCCCAAAGTCCAGGCCATGGCTCAGGAAACCAGATCAGTCAGCTCAAGGGCGCAGACCAGTGCATTAGCTTTGGGACCAGCTTATCAACGGACCCTACATAAGCACAGCACCGATAGAAGCTCATCACAGGGGAGCTCCAGATTCGCACAGGGTGCCAGATTAGCTTAGGGGCCCGGTTCAGCTCGGAGGTCCCCAGGTCGACTTATGTAGGGTCTCAAAACAGCTCAAGGGACTTCAAGCTCACGGATCCCAGCTTAGCTCAATGATGCTAGAACAGTTCAGAGGCCCCAGACCAGCTCAGGGCTCTTGTTCAGTACAGGCCAGCTCAGCTCAGGGGCCCAGATCGGCTGATATAGCGTCTCCTCTCACACCAGCTCAGGGGCTCCATTCAAGTTCACGGCCCCAACTTAGCCCAGGGACCCTAGAAGAGTTCAGGGCCCCCATACCAGATCAAAGGCCCCAGTTAAGCACAGCTGTACCCAGATTAGCTCAGGGCCCCAGCTAGGCTTAGGGGGTCCCAGGGTGGCTGATGTAGAGTCACAGAACACAGTGGCGTAGCCAGGATTCGGCCAAGGAGGGGTCCGACTACCGTCGGGGGGCCCCAGGCCGGGGTTCCCTTAGCAACCGGGCCCATCTCCTATATCTTTTGTATAGTATTTTACCATTATAACATTCACACGAAGGAAATTTTGTTATGGCTTTTTAAGCATTCATTCTTATTTTGTTTATAGCTTCGTTTTTTCAATCCGACCAAGTGTTGGTAAACTAAGGTCACCAAATATTAAGGATGGCCCATAACTTATATGGTAGCGTGGCTATAATAACAGCTTTGAGCCATATTTCGGGAAGTTCAATGTTGATGCACGCATGATGTTAAACCTGAGTCTACCTCAATTCACTCGGGTAATCAGACATGAAGTTATTGGAGGTCAGTCGTTTTGAGTACGAAGAAATGATATACGGGAAATGATTACCAATTATTTCCCGGTGTCGAATCCATGAACTCTTTAAAAGGAAATTTCCAAAGAAACGAAAAAAACGAATAAAGATACAAGGGATATGGTAGTGTGTCCCGAACGTTACATAACCTCTATTCCGTCGACAGATCCTGTTGAGATCCAGTTACTTTCTTACCCTTGCTATCTTGTAAACGAGCAAATTACCAAGACAAAAGGCGCCCAAGATATCTATCGCTTTGGCTCACTCTGTTATTGTTATTTTCAACCTTGCATACCTATTTTTCTTTTTGGGATTATGCTCATTAATTTCTGTCATTACCCTAGTTTGTCTGGTTTCCTATGAAAATATTGGAAAGTTATTTATTTCAGAATATTTAGGAATGTATTTATTGGTGTTAAGCTACTCGATTAAAAATTGACTAGCCCTGTTTGTTTGCTCTTATGATAAAATTATATTAACTTTTGCCTTTCCTTCGATAATGGTGCCTGATCGACATGTTTCAATTTGTCATTTTTTAGTACGCAATAGGGGTAGGTACATTTTTTTCCGAGGCATATGATTTTGAAAATTTTTATTTGAGCTCTGGAGCCACCTAACACCAACACTTGGCGGCACTCACAAAGATAATTTTCGGCCGCCCTCCCGATTATATCTCAAGGGGTCTCTGAGAGTGATTCACGGCGCCTGTTGATCAAAACTGGGGGCCCCTGAGAATCTCTCGGGGCTCCTGAGATTAGTTATCGGCAGCACCTCTGAGACTAATTATTGGGCCCCCCAGATTTGCTCTAGAGGGGGAGGGGCTGAGAATGACTATCGTGACCATCCAGATTAGCTATTGGGGTCCCCTGAGGCTGTCTTTGGGGTGGGGGAGGGGCTGGGAATGACTTCCGACAGCCCGCTGAGACTTACTCTAGGGCACCCCTGAGACAAACACCCGGGGGGGGTGGAATCACCTCTGAGACTGTGTCTTTGGCGTTCCTGAGACTGACTCTCGGACGCTCCAGATTAGCTCTCGCGGGCCTAAGGCTAACTCCGGGCCCATGAAACCAAAAATCGGGAGCACCTCTGGAAATTACTCTCAGAACCCTGAGATTAACTCTCGGATGTCTCTGAGACTGACAACCGGGAGCCCTCTGAGACTAACTTTTGGGTGCTCCCTGAGATTGACTCTTGGGGCCGCTTATACCAAAACTCGGGGGGGGCACAGCCTGAGGCTAAATCTCGAGGGCTCCCAAAATTACCCCTCTGGGGCCCCCTGAAACCAGCACTCTGCAGATCAAATTGGACTAACTCTCGGACCCCCGGATTAACTCTCGGAGCCACCTGAAACTAAATATTGACTCCTGAGAGAGAAACCCGTGAGACTATGAGAGCCCCCTGAGACCGACTCTTGGGGTGCTCTGAGACTCACTCTTGTGGTTCTTTGAGACAGACTCTCAGGGGGACCCCGAGACCGAATCTCGGGGTCCCCTAAGACAGACTCTTGGGGTCCCCTTGACCGACTCTTGGGGTTCTCTGAGACTGACTCTCAGGGGCCCCCTGAAATAGACTGTTGCAGGGCCCTGAGAACCACTCTCTGGGGGGGGCCCTGAGACTAGCTCGGCCCCCTCCTCTGAGACAGACTCCCGGGGCCCCTGATACCGACTTTTGGGGCCCCTGATACCGACTTTTGGGGCCCCTGATACCAACCCTCAGGGGCCCCCGAAATCTACTTTCGGGGGGCCTTGAGACCGACTCTCAGGGCGGGGGCCGTGAGGCCGACTCGGGACGCCCTGAGAACGAATCTTCAGGGGCCCCTGAGACTAACTCTGGGGGCCACGTGATCAGAGAATCCTTTGCAGTGGTTCAGATTGGCCCAAGGGGTGGGGGTCTGCGGACGCCTAGGGCCCCCTTGGCTACACCACTGCATCCACACTTTCGGGGGCCCTCCGAAATCACCATTTGGAGGCCCCTAAAATAATTGCTCCCCTAAACCAATACTCCGGAGCCCCTTGATACTGATGCCCGGGGGTCCTAAGACCAAGCTCGGGGTCCCACTTAGATCAGGCTCAGCGGCACCCTCAGACCCATGCTCGCGCTTTTCTCAGGAGTAACTCGACACCGATGTTCCGGGGCCCTCAAGATCAATATTTCGAGCCCCCCCCCGAGACTAATGCTTGGTACTCTGGAGCCCCTCGATGCCGATGCTCAGGGGTCCTGAACCCAGGTCTGGGGGCCCCTGGGACCAAACTCTGGGTCTCATGAGGCCAATGCTCGTGCTCCACTCATGAGTCCCTCGATATCAATAGTCGCGGGCACCCCGAGGGGATCCTGAACCCCTGAGACCAAGCTCGGGGGCCCCTGAGACCAAGCTCGAGGGGACCCTGAGACCAAGCTCGGATGCTCCCTGAGACCCAAGCTCGAGGGCCCCTGACACCAAGCTCGGGGGGTTCCTTGAGACCAAGCTCGAGACCCCGTGAGACCAAGATCGAAAGGCCCGTGAGACCAAACATCGAAAGGCCCATGAGACCAAGCTTGCCCCCTGAGACCAAGCTCGGGGGCCCCTGAGACCAAGCTCGGGGTTATCTGAGACCAAGCTCGAGGGCTCCCTGACACCAAATTCGGTATTCCAGGGCCCTCGAGACCGATGCTCAGGGGGCCCCTGAGACCAAACTCGAAAGGCCCCCTGATACCAAGCTCGGGAGCTCCCTGAGACCAAGCTCAGGGGCCCCCAGACACCAAGCTCGGGGGCCCTGAGACCAAGCTCGGGGGCCCCTGAGACCAAAATCGAAAGGCCCGTGAGACCGAGATCGAAAGGTTCGTGAGTCGAGCTCAGGGGCCCCTGAGACCAAGCTCAGGCGTTCCCTGAGACCAAGCTCGGGGGCCCTAAGGCCAAGCTCGGGACCCCCTGAGACTGAGCGCAGGGGTCCCCCAAGATCAATATTCGGTACTCTGGAGCCCTCGATACCGATTATCGGGGGCCTCCTGAGACCAAGCTCGGGAGGCCCCCCCACCGAGACCAAGCTCAGGGGCCCCCGAGATCAATTTTTGTGTTTTTAGTGCATAAGGTCGCCCAAGGGGGTCTGCGGACCCCAGGGACCCCCTCCCCTAGCTACACCACTGTCAGAACATCTCAAGTGACCCATTCAAGCTCACGGCCGCCAGGTCAGTGGCTGTAAAGCCTTATAGGGGTCCCAGACCATCTCAGGGGCCCTCAGTTCAACACAGAGGCCCATATTAGCTCTGATGACCAGATAAGCTTAAGGGCCTGGATCATCCAGGGGCCCCTTGCCGGCATATTTGGGGTTTCAGAACAGTCCAGGGTTTCAATTAAAGCTTATAACCCAATTTCAAAGCAGGGGCCCTATTTCTGTGCAGGGGCCTCAGATAAGTTTAGGGTCTTCTGTGCATCACAGGGGATCCAGATTAGCTCAAAGGACAATATTAACTTTACGGTCCCAGCTCAGCTCAGGGGCCCCCAGGTCGGTGGATATAGGTTTTGGCCAACTCACGGGGCCCTGTTCAAGGTTACGGCTCCTAGCTCAGTTTAGGCATCCTAGAACAGTTCATGCTGCCCAAACCATCTCCGGGGCGCTCAGTTCAGCTCAAAGAGCCCAGATTAGCTCGTATGGTATCAGAGGCCAGTTCAGGGGCCCCGAGAAGCTCAGGGGGCCTTAAAATCAACTCATATGACCTCAACTTAGTTTAGGGGCACAGGTAAGTTTAACGGGGTTCCAGGGCAAGCTATCGGGCCAGTTTGAGTTTCTCGCTTGATATTACAGTTGTTAATATTCTTACCTCCGTTGCGGGGCCCCATCACAGAAAAGTGGGGGCCAGTGGCCCCCTGCCCCCCCCCCGGTTCCTACGCCTATGCTCAGTACGGCTCCTCTCGCAGGCAAACCACAGCACAAATGGGCAGCAGTTTGAAAGACAACACAGCACGCCCCGTGTTGAGGAATTAACGTGCCTTACATTCGCGCGTCCCCAGCTATACAATGGTACGGTAACTGTGCAATTGGCTCTCCGATCACCCCTAAACGGCGCGCTTCCTAGCACCTGCTACCTCTTCGCCGGGTCACAAGATCACATTCTCCGCAATCCGATGCCGGCTCAGCTTGCGCCGGCACCACCCGCTCAGGTCACGCGACAGCGAGGGTCGTCTCCGCAGACCATTCAGCTCCGTGTTCAGGTCACGTGACAGTGAGGGTCGTCTCCGCAGACCACTCAGCTCCGTGGCAGCAGGGGCGGCAGCATACAGAGACAACGGTAGGAAAACATACAAGATAAAAGTACGAAAGACAGGTCCCCCAGTTAGATATAACGCGGCACATACGCTAATGATGACGATGGCGGAAAGGCCAGGCCTTCCGCTGATCTTAGCCTGGACGCGGTGCTGCATATGGCGCCGGGGTGACTTAATGCTGGCCCGAAATACGGCCCTTGAATGTGCAAAATGGAGCTCGGATAATCTTGAACAAAGGTTTCACAAACGTGCTAAATTTGGCATCAAATCTTTTTAAAGTCGCGCATCCCTAAACGTATGCAAAGGCGCTATCACAATGCAATAGGGTCTCAACTATCGCCCCTGAACGATGCGCTGCGTGACATCTGCTACCCCTTCGCTGGGTCACAAGGTTACAATGCCCGCATTCCGATGTCAGTCCAGCTCCACCCCCTCAGGTCACGTAACGGCGAGGGTCGTCTCCGACATGACAATGTGTGGAAAGCTAAACATGTTTGCTCCTAGAAGCATCATTTGATAGGTTGGCATCAGTATTCAGTTTTGGAAAAAATCTGCCAAGCTATGCACAGCCAACCCGGGTTCGAACCAGCATGCTCTGTAAGAGAGCGTAACACCCTACCCACTACACCACGGCTCCGCACGCTGCCGCCACCCCACTAGTCCGGACAGGCGACCCGTTTGGAGGTCACGTGACTCTGCCGCCAGTACCTCCGACTGATCGAGGACACTCGCGGTGACGGAATCTGGCGTTGAACGCTGGAGTGGGCCAGAAAGTAATTTCAAGAAAAGCGCTGGCATCCCAAAATATTATTGAAATCGATGTTTCGGAACAGTTAAGATACAACAATCCGCTGTAACCACTGTGACGTCCCTATCATAGGTAAGATGGTGCTGCAAAAAGTCAAGAGACCGATCATGTTGAGGGGCTGGCTCATCTGTCATTAATTAGTTTGAGTTCTGCATCCCTTGCACCTCATGGGTGAATTCAGGGAAGGCAAGTGAGGGCACTTGCTCCCTTCCCTAGATTGAGCCTCGACGCCCCTTAATGGTCGCGGCTTCTCCTAAAATGTCAGTGGCGCCATGATAAACTTTCGGTTGCCACCCGTTTACTCTTTCCGTCAGGATGCAAATGAGCACCCCACGATAGGTTTTGGTTTATCACCCCTCCCCCTTCTGGCTCAGATGGTGACCCGCTTTCAATCATGCATCGTCCCATAAAAAATCCTGTATTTGCCCATTCTGCAACCCCGACAACCATGTTATCCCCACTCCTGCCAACTTTCTGGCAATAATGTGGCCTCTGCTCCCCCCTCCACCTCCTGGCAGTAATACTACCCTAAAACACACGGTCCTGCCTCCAATGGTATTTGGGGTTCAGCTCTCAATAGTGGGGAGGGATACTTGGTGGCCCACCGCAGCGAAACCGATAAATTACCATTATGGTGCTTCGCCTCTCTGTCGGGGAGGCTCAAATACAGGAGTTTCCACGACTGAAATTGAAAGCATTGGGTCACCCCACCCTCCCCGGCTGACCCCAGCCTCATCGGTCCGACCCGCTAACCGCTGGGGAGGTCGACCAGCCGAACAGGCCACGCCCTCAGACATGTGGGCGTGGCCTGTGAGACACGAAAGTGAGTGCTCCGTATTTCATCTCAATTAAAATGTGATTTTGACACTTGCCAACGATATATATACAGTGATTATGAAGATAAACTCGCTTTGCTTCCAGTGTGAAGAAATGAAGATGATCAGCATCGCGGCTCCTTCGGTATGTGTAATTTTATAAGGCGTAAACTTCAAAAGTTTCTGGGGATAATTGTCTAATTACGTGCGACTTAACCGGCGCAACAAGTGAAACTGCCCAAGAATCCCTGTTCAAAAGCTACATTGAAAACGTGACGTTGTTAGCCAGGCACTCTCACTTTCGCAACAAAGTGTAATTTAGGAAAAAAGTACCGCCGTCTAAACGGACTCAAAAATGGTTAAAGCAAATATGTGTTTGTTTTTCATTGCCTTCTGCATCGTTTTGCATAAAACCTTTATCAGTGACATTTACCCACCATTATCAGACATTAACATCAACTCTATCAACTTTGGAGAGAAGGAAATAGTAAGAACATTTGGCTCTGGATACTGCATTTTTTCGGAAGCCTTGAAAAACATGCAGAGGAAAAACCAACGCTGCAAGCAAGTCAACCTGTACCTCATATCCCTGTTGTTAGCCAACTCGTTCGCACCTGAGCCAAATCCAGGCCTACTAAGTTCCCACCAAGAACTTATTCTTGCCGATAATGCTTCTGCGTGGTTGTGTGGAACGTGCGACAATACTGTACAGTGGGGTACTGGAGGTTTGTGCTGTAATGCATGTGGGCAATGGTACCATGCACACTGTCAGTGTTTTAATGCGAGTTATTTGCATCAAGACGATCTCTGGCGTTGTGCCATTTGTGATAATCAAAATAGCCAAACGCTTTTCAATTTCCTGGGAGATAATGACACACTATCCCAAGTCTACGACTCCTGCCTCACACCATCACGGAATTCGATCGGCAGACCTATTCATGCCTCTACTCCCCTCCGCTCAAGCCAACAAAATAAGTGGGAACACCGTCCACTTCGAATCCTAAATATAAACCTGCAGTCAGCGACTGGTAAAAGAGCGGAGATCCTGAATTTACTGGATGGCGTAAAGCCAGACATCATCACTGCTACTGAGACCTGGCTCGATCCATCGCAGTCAGATGCCGAAATACTCCCCAACACTTTCAAAGTGTTCCGTAAGGACCGAAATCGCCATGGGGGTGGAGTATTGATAGCAGTAAGAAACACATTGGAGAGCCATGAGGTAACCGAGTTGCAAGAGGACTGTGAGCTGGCCTGGGCCAAAGTAAAGCTAAAGGGAAAAAGAACATTATACATTTGTGTTTACTACCGACCAAACGTAGGTGACGAGGAGAGTTTGCAGCTATTTAGCAACTCTGTTACCCGGGCCTCTGCTATACCAAACGCTCACATCTTGATTGGTAGTGACATGAATTTTCCGAGTTGGAACTGGGAAAACATGTCAATGAAGCCCCATCCCGCTTACCCACGACTGCATCATGACTTCATCAACATGCTGAGCGACCATGGGCTGGAGCAGCTTGTCTCGTCCCCTACGAGACTAGATAATACCCTGGATCTAATCATAACGAATAGTCCGGAACTCTTTTCGAGAGTAGAAATCCTGCCAGGCTTATCTGACCACGACGCCGTTTACTGCGAATTTAACATAAATCCTAAGAAACGCAAACAAACACCAAGGTCTATACCACTCTACAAAAAGGCGAACTGGCTCGGATTAAAGCAGACCTGCGCCGATCTTTCTGTCAGAGTGGAACTCGTCCAACACACGGCTAGTGCTGAAGACCTTTGGTCTATGTTTAAAGACACCATTTCTAATGCCATCACTGCATTTATTCCGCACAAGAGAGCAAGGCCAAGAGAAAACAAACCCTGGATACCTACTAGTCTTTGCCGATTAATAAGGCGTAAAAACCGTCTCTTCAAAAAGATGCGCAAGAGAGGGACTGAAGACTTGAAGGAAGAGTATAAACAGCTCCGCAGAGAAGTCCAACGACAGCTAAGACGTGCTTACTGGGAGTACCTGAACTCCATCTTTGAAGGTACGGACTCAGAACAAGAAACCAATGATAAACGTTTTTGGACTTATATAAAACACCTTAAGTCCTCAAACGTTGGAGTGGCGCCTCTGAAGGAAGGTGGTCGTCTGGTATCAGACCCTAAACAACAGGCAGAAGTGCTCAACCGACAGTTTCATTCTGTTTTCAGTGAAGGTAAGAGCTACACGAAAAACGAATTCAGGCGTAAATGCGACATGCCTTTGGACAACTATCCTGTCATCGGAGATATCACTATAACGGCGCAAGGCGTTCGGAAGCTCCTATCAAACCTAAACCCGAGTAAAGCTACGGGACCCGACAACCTGAGCACACGCGTCTTGAAGGAACTTGCGAATGAGGTAGCACCTATTCTCACGATCACTTTTCAGTCCTCGGTGGACACCGGCCTGGTTCCTGTTGACTGGAAGGATGCACTCGTAACACCAGTGTTCAAAGAAGGACAGCAACAAGATCCAGCAAACTATCGCCCGGTTTCACTTACGAGTGTATGCTGCAAGTTACTGGAGCATATACTTGCCAGTGCTATCATGACCCATATGGAAGATAATAATATCATGTGCAGCTATCAACATGGATTCAGGAGGAGACGATCGTGCGAGTCACAGCTTCTTGAATTCACCGAGGAGCTTACCGAAAACGCTGCCAAAGGGTTCCAAACAGACATTCCAATAATGGATTTTGCCAAGGCATTTGACAAGGTGGATCACAGCCTATTACTACACAAGCTCGAACACTATGGCGTGGGGGGAAAATTCAGCACATGGATTTCCGACTTCCTTCGCGATAGGAGGCAAGCAGTGGTTGTCAACGGTGTCAGGTCTGAATTCATTCATGTCAAGTCTGGAGTCCCACAGGGAAGTGTTCTCGGCCCGTGCCTTTTCTTGGTCTATATAAATGACCTTCCGGACAACTTAAGGGCACGTGTACGTTTGTTTGCTGACGACACTGCAGTCTACAATGTTGTAACGAGTGTCGCAGATCAGCAAAGCCTCCAACGAGACCTCAACGAGCTTGCACTCTGGGAGACCAAGTGGGAAATGAAGTTTCATCCACAGAAGTGTACCTCACTTCAGGCAACCCGAGGAAAAGAACTCCTACCATACCAATATGTTTTGCACGGTCACACGTTGGAGACTGTCCGGAATGCGAAATACTTAGGAGTCACCCTCAGCAAAGACTGAAGCTGGAATGAGCACATCAATAACACTTGTTCCAAAGCCAACAAATCTCTTGGTTTCTTGCAGAGGAATTTGAAAATCAGCTCCCGGAAGATCAAAGAAGCTGCGTACAAGGCATATGTACGTCCCATTTTAGAATATGCGAGTGCCGTCTGGGACCCTCACCATCAACAGAGCATCAATAGAATAGAAAATATTCAACGTAGGGCGGCGAGGTTCGTTATGAGGGACTACCGGAGAACAACCAGCGTAACATCAATGCTAAAAGAGCTCAAATGGCCATCTCTTGAAGAGCGACGGAAAAAGCTCGGCTTACGATGCTTTATAAGATAAAACATGGCATGATGGATGCAGAAGGCATAAAGAGTAAACTTATACCGCTCCCGCCAAGATTACGACGGGGACACAATCAGCAGTTTCTGGCACCACGATGCAGAGCGGACTACCACCTTCACGCTTTTCTCCCGAAAGCCATCCGAGATTGGAACAACTTGCCCCATGCAACTGTGGAAGCTGCTTCACTCGACTCATTTGTGACTCTTTTGTGTAAACATTAATCATCTGCCATCTATGCATGGTAACCTCATATGTAAATTTCTTATTCTTCTTTTTGAGATGTATAAACTACGGACACTCGCATTGACAAAATAATCAACTTGATGATTGTGGTCAATACACGGTAGAACTAGAATGTGGTTCCCAAACTTCATGTTTCCGCCTGGTCGGACACCCCTGGAACGGAACGATACTTTCGCAACAGACTGTACAACAACGCCCTGGTATGAAACTGTGTGGTAGGTACAGCCAATAGGAGCTGAGAGATCAGAGGCGAGTCTACTGCAAGACAGTGGACATCTCGGATGAAAATTATATCTATCTGCTCTCGTTGGGCCGCTAGGAAACTCATTAAAAAACCATCAACTCCTCGTACTGGAGTGAAGGCTCCACCACTCGACACCGAGCACCACCACATCAGAAATCTGGATTGCACCAGTTCGATAACCTCATGCGCAACTCTGCCGCTCCACCCCACACTACACTACAAAACTTGAAGACAGATCTCACATTGGCGCAATAGGAACTTATCACAGATTGTTTGCTTTGTTCTTCGAATTGTCGTCCATCCTTATTGGTACGAGCAGAACGTACTCTTTCAAATAAATTACTATTACTATGACGAAATCATTGTCCTACATTTTTGAGCATCTAAACCTCAAAGTGCACTGCCTTCCTCGGTTTAAAGCGCAACATTACAGCACTTAAACACCTACTTTAATAAAGCAATTACCTGTTAGGATAAAGTTTCAGTAGGCTCATCCAACTACTGGATTGTGCACTTGCTTGTGAGAGCTGCTCTGCCATGTAGAGAAAAAGGTGTATCTCTAAAGATGTAAGTGCTACTGTCTGCAAGTGTAGTTTTCCACATGTCAAAAATAATGACGAAATATATGTGAATGAAAACAACTTCACAATTTTTCTTGACTTCTGATACTTCACTTCCATACATATGTACATAAGGCTAAGCCATACATAAATAGGACTACAATTCCATGGTAGCTTCTTACAGGATGTCCCTGGGCAGACTTTTTTATTTGGTACAGATTGTTCACAACTTATGTCAGGGACAGGGAACATAAGACAGACACAGAAGCTAAAGACATGCATGATATCCAGTGAAGCAAACCCTGCAGTTTCTTTTCAGAAGTATGACAAAAAGACTGACAAAAGAAAGAATTCGGCCCTAGCAGACAAACCGCTGGCTTTCAACACAATTCCCCAGAATGCAAAGTATGCCACTTTCGACAAGATCTCATGCCCTTCGAGCAGGAGCAAGTGGTGCGAATTTTACTACCCTGGTGCGAATTTCCGGGACTGGTGAGAGGGTGGCGACACTAAGAACCAACGAAATCATATGGAAGAAAGACAAAAACTGACTACAAATAAACAATTACGACGCAATTGCGGCGATTGGGCTAGGTGCGTCAGAGTTTCCGCAAAAGTAAGTTCTTGAAAGTATGTTTGCATACTGACGGGTAAATTAAACAAATATGGATAGTCCAAATAAAAACGTCGGTACTTTTACAGGTTTTTAATTATGCATAGTTGGCTTTTGGTAGAGCGTGAACTTAAAATGAACGAAAGCTTTCAGTGATACTGTCCCGCCAAATGCTGAGGTTTTCTCTCTCAGTGCCATCTTTTTCAGAAAAGGGTTTCAAATTCATCTTTTTCAGAAAAGGGTTTCAAATTGTTGTGCCCCCAACTTTGCCAAGCTGCCAGGTGTGATGATATAGCCATGTTGCTATGTGCTGCAGGTGCAGTCATAATTTAACCAAATTAGTTACGCCAATGGGCAGGATATCCTTTAAAATAGTTTAATAAACCTTTGTATCAAGAGAAAAAATGGAGTTTAGCATACATCTACTCCGGTGAAAAAAATGTACCAGATTCACTGACGGACCGTCAGCGAGTCTGGTAAAAAAATTCTATTGAAGAAAAAACATTGTATTGTTGAATTTTGCTACAATAGCTGGTTGGTTGAACCTGAATGGATGAGAAAGGAGCAGGCTAGCAGAAGGGAGGGGTGGAAGGCGATTTGGCGCCCACCTGATAGGTTTTTCCGGCCAAGAGTGGCCCCTCCGGGCCGAATGACCCCCCCTTTGGCAATCCTGAATCTGCCTGTGGATGAATGAACAATTATAAAGACACAGGAGGGAGATGAAAACCGTAACAATGCTTCGTGTTGGTCCTGGCTGCTTGCCAAACAGGGGCAAAGCCCTCCAATCATTTCCCGAGTCTTGCCACAAGCTCTGCCCCGGTTTTACCCTTTCACAGCAAAATTTATGCCCCACCCTAGGCAGAGGAATATGTGCATTTTTCTTCCTGGTATTCTAAATGGCTGGTGCAACTCATCTGGCATGCTGCCATGCTTTGCAGACTAGACAATTTCATTCTATCTTTGGCAAAGTTAGAGTTGATCTGATCACCTCATTGAATTGTCTGCAGACTATGCCGGCTGACAATTTTCCACATCCACCTGAATAAAATTGAAGGGCGGCAGTTTTAGGCAGGTTGCAGATGAATAATATGGTTCTGACACCACATAAAAATAACATTTTCATTAAGATATATGGATCAAATAGATGGCATACTTAGACAGAAACAAATTTAGCCTGATTTAAGAAGAACACAGGAAAGGCAAATAAGTAATATATTTCTTGCTTAGTGAGTTGGTAGGGGCTATGTTTCATGACCAGCAGCTCCAACAAATACAACTATTTTGATTAAGTTTAAAATTTTCATACCTGCTGCTTGGTACCATTGCAATGGTTACACAATACACAATGGGCCTGCTTCAGCAACTCCTCCAAGATACTCCCAAAAGATACAGAATACACTTAACTCCAGTTGGTACCTGATAAAAAACTAAAGTGGGGAAAGCTACTACAGCATGTTTTGGCTGTTTCAAGCTCATCCAGTAAGATATGCAGATATAGTGAAGCCATTAACAGTAATGATTTATGCAATCGAAATTCTGGAAATATGTGGTAACAAAATCCATAAATGTCACTAGTTTCCTTTCCATTGCTTTATGCTACCATACCAATTTACTAAAGCATAATGAAATTCCCTCATCACTTACCATTTTGCTCACCCAGCCAAACGCAATGTGCAATAGAAGTGGAAAAATCTTCAAAACAAATATGTTCAAAAATCAAAATTGCCATATTTAAGCCTGTTTCTGTGAAGTGTCGGCACCAACAAAAACTGGTCACCATCAGATAATAAAAAATAATATGGAAATATCTTAGTTATGAGAGAGACTGATTTCAAGGTTGAAATCTTTAAAGGATAAATAAAGTGACCATTAGAATCAATTATTTTTCATTGCAGCCCAACACAAATAATTGCTGGACTTACTCCATCAGTGTCCAACATAATGAAAAACATTTTGATTTAACATTCCACCAAGGAAAAATAATATTTTAATCAGAGGAGACAATTGAAAATTTGAAATACTTAAGTCTAATGAATTTGAAGCAAAATTTGTGGCATTTAAAAACAGTTCTTATGTTCAGGGTACTAATAAAGGTCAAGAATAACTCAATTGTACAGCACCTACCCCCTGAACTAGAAATCTTGCAAAAAACACTGGGTAAGTTCACAGCACCAGTACCACCTGAACCCCAAAACTCTTTTAGCTGGATGGAATTGGTGACACCATAGAGCGTTGGTAGCCAGTGCATTGCTTGAACCTAACAATTACAGTTGAACCCAAGTTGAAGTAGGTAAATTGCAAACACAAATGATCCTTTTTAAAATTCTGAACTTACCTCTTCATGGTCTTACCTGTACAACATCATTGACCTCATTGATTTCTTCACTCATGTATAGCACAATATCATCAATAGAAAGCACTTGAAAGACATATTCGTCAGCTTCCGCGTCTTCATTTCTTGATGTCGATGGCTCCGAACGGTTGTCAAAATTAACTTCTTCTTCGCTGGACTCATTACCTGAATCTGCCTCATAAAGAGAATTGGCATCGTCTAGATCATCGTCAAACTGCACTCCTCCATCAGAATCCATAATTTAATGATAAATGTGACGAAACGTATTATTACCACAGAAAACGGGGAATTACAACACTCTAACAGAGACGTCCGCTCCCAAACACAACTCAATAATTTTTGCGATGATTGCGACGCATGATGACTTTTCTGCGCATTTGCCCAACAAGGCTACGTGTAAGAATTCAGAATACCTCTAAATTTTTATTCCACTTGAAGGTATCTTGGCATCAAGCCCCTAAAATTTGCACTGCATTCCTAAGGCACAAGGAAAGATATTTGACAGGAGACGGGTACTCACCCCCTGAGATCTCATGAACCACGCTTGATAGCGAAAAATGGTAAACGGTGTTGGATAGCCCGCACAGTTCTCTATAGGAAATGTTTGAACAATTTTTTGTCCGGTCACATTTAGGGTTACAAGAGTTCAGGCGTGGAAAAACCCACCAACTCGGCAACCAGGAACTGCGACAGAACTTGGCTACTGAAAATATTTAATGCAACAGAAAACGTCTACCAAATCGGAATTCCAGAAGCCGCAGAGAAAGCAGCAAAGCTCCCAGGGAACTGGGACTTTAACACGCGCATTGACGGGGGCGGGTACCCGCCCCCCTCGGGTTTTTCGGATACAGTAGAAAAAGGGCGGCGCGTAGCGCCACCGTACTTGGTATACCTTTTCCCTAATCATATTTACAACTTCTGTGAAAATTTTAAGGTTAGGTCATCTCAGGTCAGGTCACCAGTACAGGTCAAGTGACCCGACCTCAAAAAAAGTTTAAGATAGCATAAGTCGGAGCAGGGTGAACTTATCCGATTGAAACTCATATCACATAATGGCCCCACCGAGTTCTCTAACATATGTTCCGGTATTTTTGATATCGATGACCTAAGGTCAGGTACGAGGCATGACCTCTCCATTGGAAATACATGGGAAAAATGGTTTTTACGAAATAACTCAGTAACGGATGGTGATAGAGCATTTATTTTAGCTGCATTAGACTCGCCTGGGCTTTGCAGTTCTAATGATATGCATTTTATATAATTTGACCCTGACCTGACCTCAGGTCAGGTCAAATCCTTGATTTGACCTAGCAAGGTCAAATTATATATCATTCGATTCGGCTTTCTAAGAGGATTCATATAGTTTAGGTCGTTTTGCTCTATCTTTACTTATTCAGATGTAATGGCCGAAAAACTGAATTTTACATGTTATCCCTATGACTGGCAGGTTTTGACCTCTCGTGACCTTAGATGTGACCTGACAAAAAAATGGTTAAAATGTTTTCGATGGAGAAGTGGATGGGCAGCCCAACGCCGTTTACCGTTTTTCGCTACCTACCGTGGTTCTCGAGACCTTAGGGGGCGGGTACCCGCCCCCCCCCCGTCAATGCGAAAGTGGCTCAGACCCCCGTCAATGCGCGTGTTAAGCGGCTTAAAGCCTCGATACATAGCGGGATCCAGGAGCCAATGGGGCACTCTATCCCCCTCCCAACTACCATAAGCCATTGACTCCATCTGAAATTATCATGGGCCCCTGAAATGTCGATAACACCAATCAAAATGTGCCCTCCCACTCCCTCCCTCTTCAGAATTAAGATACCAGCGCCTCTACGATAGGTTTTCCGCCCCAAAAAGGCATCCTCATTTTCCCAATGGTACCCCCTTTCCCACGCAATCGGAAATCCTGGATCCGCCTTTGTCACGATCATAGGCGGACCCAGGATTGCTGATGGGGGGCACCATCTGGACCAGGGGAGCGCCACTTTTGACCGGTAAAACCTACCACGTGGGCGCAAAATTCTATTGGTGGGCGTTGATTTTCGCATCCTGGGGGAGGGAGAGTGGGAAGCGACATTTCAGGGGGGCGCTATAGACCTTTCAGGGGGCGCCAGACCATTTCAGGGGGTGCCGAGGGTCGATCAGGGAGGGGGGACGTGTCCCCCTTTGCTCCCTGGATCCACCCATGGTCACGATAGACGATTCAATAGACAAGGTTCTGAGGCAAAAGTAAGTAAGTCAGAATCGTCTAATTGGTAATCACGTCCCTATGCAGTTTTTCTACGGTCGACGCACACGGCAGGGCTGCGGCAAGCAATGCACTGTCGCACCTTCGGCAGCGACAGTGGCCACAATCCACGACAGCCAGACTTGTCGGATATACAGGGGCCGACGGCAAATGCTGACCATTGGAAAATCGTCTCTGTTCATTGTCAAATGCATTTGGATGCGAAGTGGAACCCACACTTAACCCTCGCCCCGGTGGGCCTCCGAGCCACCTTCGTCCTGGTGGGGGGAGGGTGTCTGTACACCCCCTCGACCCCTCTGCGGGATTGCGAGAAAACGCGAACGCTGGTGGATAGTTCATACAAATGCATGAAGAAATTGTACCAGTAAATTTAGGCTCAGTTCAATATTGAGGGCATGACAGACCAGAGAAGGTTAAATTTTGAGCAGAGTTTTTGGGCTCTAGCATCTGACAGAGTTGCGTTGGCATCATTTTTAGACACCATTCACTCACTCTCGCCACGAGGAATCGAATGATATATGATATGACCATGCTAGGTCAAAATTAAACAAATGACCTGACCTCAGGTCAGGTCAATGTCACTCTTTAACCTAGCATAGTCATTAATGCACATCAATCGACTCCCAATAGAATTCCACACGTAATGGTCTTAAAAAAACAAAAGCTGTACCATCATTCCATGCAAAGTTATTCACCTAAGTCTAAAAACTATCTAAGTAGCCACAGATGACCTCTCAGAGGTCACTGGTCAAAAACTGGAACATGAATCTGGAAAGGAGTCCAGGATAATACGGTTTGGAGAATATGAAGGTATTTAGAGCTGTTTCTACACAGATAAAGCCAAATCTATGTTTTCCCCTCTATTTCCAAAGGAGAGGTCATGATCCGTACTTGACCTTAGGTAATCGATATTAAAAATCCCGGAAGAAATATCATAGGACTCGGTGGGACCATTATGTGGTAGAAGTTTCAATCCCATCGATTATCCCATTTCTTACTTATGCTACCTTAAACATTTTTGGAGGTGAGGTCACTTGTTTCGCACTGGTGACCTGACCTGAGATAATTTAACCTTAAAATTGTAGGGAAAGTTGCGGAATTGATCAAGGATAAGATGTGCCAGGGACAGCGGTCCGAAGTGACCTTCAGTCAGGTGACTATGACCTTGGGTCAGGCGCAGATCAAGACCTCTCTATTGCAAATGCATAGGAGAAACGGGAATTGGGCCAAAATGGCTCTTTTTCTGTAAATTCCGCTTAGAATACTTTCCTATTCTCCAAATCGTAGTATCCAAGGGCCTTTTGTAGATCAGGTTGCACGTTTGGACCTGTAGCCTTTGAGATTTAATTTGGCACGACTTACCCCTCGCCCCGCTGGGGGTGTTTGAACATCCCTCTTCGGGTTACCAGACTTGGGTCAATAACTGTGCAGGTTATGTCCAAAAAGGTGTTATTTTGGTGCCATTACATTTGGATTAGTATTGCAAGTAGATTGATAAACATACATCTTGACTATGCTAGATCAGATAGAGACCTTGACCTGACCTGAGGTCAGGAAATTTTTGTGTTTTAACCTAACATAGTCATACTGTACATCATTTGATTCGCCGCGACGAGGGGAAGCGAATGGTGCCTAAAAATAGTTCGAACTCAACTCTGTCTGATGCTAGAGCCCAAGAACTCTACTTAAAATATTCTTTGACCTGTCATGACCTCAATATTGACCTGAGCCAAAAAGTGGCAAGTATAGTTTCTTCATGAATTTCCCTGAACTATCCACCAGCGTTCGCGTTTTTTCGCTATCCCGCATAGGGGTCGAGGGGCCGAGTTCGAGGGGGTGTTCAAACACTCCCCCTCCCCACCAGGGCGAAGGTGGCTTGGAGGCCCACCGGGGTGTGGGTTAAGCACCCTGGCCTCTGTTCAGGCGTCCGTCCACAGCCATGTCACGCACTGTGGCAGCGATGCTAGGTGGTGGGACGCAACTTGCCGTCTCTGTTGAGGTGACGCTGACAGATGCCCTCCCCCACATCCAGTCCGAACGAGACCGTACCAGGGTCCGTCCACGGTGGCAAACGCATGGGGAGGACGAGCTCTACAGGGGCAGTGACACCAACGGCCTGCTGCTGTTACCATGTAAAAACTTGATACCAGACTGAAAGAGTATATACCAAAAGTGCCTTTAAGTTTAAATAGGGCTGGAGGGTGGTGCCGGATGGGTCACACATGGGATGGCTGATGGAGTCGGCTGCTGGCAAAGATGGCCGGCACGCGCTCTCCTAGGTGAAATATTTGTCCGTGCCTGCCATCGTTGTCCAGCGCTCCACACACGTTTCCACATATGACACCATCCCACTTAGGGCAAAGGGTGAAGGAAACACTCATACATACAGTTGTACAAACGTTTGCAGAGATGCAGCTCACAGTAAGGCTATACATGTTACCTCACATTCACTTTCGCTGTTATATACGCTGTATATTTCTAAGCATGATCTGTTACATTGTTACAATATGCAGGATAATTGAAATTCCTTTACAGACGACCTCACGCGTGGTGAGACATGACCGACGGGCCTGATCACAGGTAGCACCTAAGGCTGATTGTAACCTTTTTCAAAATTCACCGATATCAAGGTCACAATGGCTATCGCAAGCGAGATATCGAAGGTGACACGCGTATCAAGGCAAAAGGTGGCACACTAACTACTGGGTCTTCTCGAAAATAATTGGGGTACATGTCTCTACTGATATTTTCATCCTCTGCGCTGACTCACGGCCGATGATCTGCTCAGAAGAACGGGACGATGGACTCCTTGAGTGTCGTACCGAATGCACTCAGGTGCCGAATAGCTGGAGTTAGCAAGAATATCTCGTATGTTGAGAAACATGCAAAGGTGTAGCGCAGGAAGCTCAAGTTGTTCAGGTCGGTCCGGCATCCATGAAGAGCCTGTATAAGCGAGGCTTATTTCTGGAGCGGTGGTTCAGCCGCACTGAGCGGTCGAACGCGGCTGATCCGCATCCGGAGAAAAGTGCGTCACGAGTGCAGCTGTTGCAGTAGCACCCGTCCAGGGATGGGCTGGTGCCAGATGGCGAGTTGTACTCACGCGGCTACGTGCAGAGGTCAATGCCATTCAATCTGACGTGCTAGTATGGTCTGATGGTCTCGTTGGAATTCCCCTCACGTCGCAGTTGCAGACAAAGTGTTTTCTTGTTAAATTTCTCCTGTTGTGCTTGTTAGTCTTCAGTTATCGTTTCTTCTCTATGATTATGATTTCATTTGTCATAGCCGTTTAAGGTGGAATGGGCTTTGCCGCGTGCTTCATACGCAGTGTTTTCATGGTTTCTTCAGATTCTTTTTTAAGCTTTGTTTTATTGGTTACTATGATGTTTGGCCCTCGATCCGAAATGAAACACTGAGATTTAGACGCTTCTCATCGTGGGTAATATCTATCGTAGTTCGACCTCATTGCCAAAATGTTTTAGATGAATCGTTAAAATAAGATTGATGTCGACATCCAATCTTATTTTTAACGATTCATTCTAAAAGGCATTTTTTAAGCTCAATTAGGTCTGGCTATACTTGACTGAGAATTATTGATATTTACTCCACGATTCTGATGAAGGGCTGTGCCCGAATATATAATCTTCAGTGTTTTTGATTTCCGATTCGAGAGAGGCCAGGAAATCATAGTAACTCATCATCATGCCTCGCCGAGCACTTCAAAACTTATCAACGTTTGTTTTATTGGTGTGGCCTTTCATATTTTGCTCCGGAGGTGTGGTCGCCTTGACAAATTATGTTTTTCGAGATCAGTATCAGTTCAGAGCATTCTTTGTTTAGTGGAGAGCACAGGCTCTTGAGCTCTTGTGCTCATTGTATGATAGCTGAGTAAGTGCGTCTCTGGATTTGTCGCCTTATAATCTCGTTTTGGTCTCACGCTTGGCACTCATATTGGGGCTGGACAGGCTTATTCCTTGCCTTGTCTTTAACACGCGCATTGACTGGGGGGGGCGGGTACCCGCCCCCTCGGGTTTTTCGGAGACAGTAGAAAAACCGCGGCGCGTAGCGCCACTGTACTTGGCATACCTTTTCCCTCATCATTTTTACAACTTCTGTGAAAATTTTAACACGCGCATTGACGGGGGGCGGGTACCCGCCCCCTCGGGTTTTTCGGGGACAGTGAAAACGGCGGCGCGTAGCGCCGCCGTACTTGGTATACCTTTTCCTCATCATTTTTACAACTTCTGTGAAAATTTTAGGTTAGGTCATCTCAGGTCAGGTCACCAGTACAGGTCAAGTGACCCGACCTCAAAAAAAGTTTAAGATAGCATAAGTCGGAGCAGGGTGAACTTATCCGATTGAAACTCATATCACATAACGGCCCCACCGAGTTCTCTAACATATGTTCCGGTATTTTTGATATCGATGACCTAAGGTCAGAACGATGCATAACCTCTCCATTGGAAATACATGGGAAAAATGGTTTTACGGAATAACTCAGTAACGGATGGTGATAGAGCATTTATTTTAGCTGCATTAGACTCGCCTGGGCTTTGCGGTTCTAATGATATGCATTTTATATAATTTGACCCTGACCTGACCTCAGGTCAGGTCAAATCCTTGATTTGACCTAGCAAGGTCAAATTATATATCATTCGATTCGGCTTGCTAAGAGGATTCATATAGTTCAAGTCGTTTTGCTCTATCTTTACTTGTTCAGATGTAATGCCTGAAAAACTGAATTTTACATGTTATCCCTATGACGGGCATGTTTTGACCTCTCGTGACCTTAAATGTGACCTGACAAAAAATGGTTCAAATGTTTTCGATGGAGAAGTGGATGGGCAGCCCAACGCCGTTTACCGTTTTTCGCTACCTACCGTGGTTCTCGAGATCTTAGGGGGCGGGTACCCCCCCCGTCAATGCGAAGGTGGCTCAGACCCCCGTAATGGCGTGTTAAGTTAGGTCATCTCAGGTCAGGTCACCAGTACAGGTCAAGTGACCTGGCCTCAAAAAAAGTTTAAGATAGCAAAAGACGGAGCAGGATGAACTTATCCAATTGAAACTCATATCACATAATGGCCCCACCGAGTTCTCTAAAATATGTTCCGGTATTTTTGATATCGATGACCTAGGGTCAGGTACGAGGCATGACCTCTCCATTAGAAATACATGGGAAAAATGGTTTTTACGGAATAACTCAGTAACGGATAGTGATAGAGCCTTTATTTTAGCTGCATTAGACTCGCCTGGGCTTTGCAGTTCTAATGATATACATTTTATATAATTTGACCCTGACCTGACCTCAGGTCAGGTCAAATCCCTAATTTAACCTAGCAAGGTCAAATTATATATCATTCGATTCGGCTTGCTGAGAGGATTCATATAGTTCAAGTCGTTTTGCTCTATCTTTACTTGTTCCGATGGAATGACCGAAAAACTGAATTTACATGTTATCCCTATGACGGCATGTTTTGACCTCTCGTGACCTTAAATGTGACCTGAAAAAAATTGTTCAAATGTTTTCGATGGAGAAGTGAATGGGCAACTCAACGCCGTTTACCGTTTTTCGCTACCTACCGTAGTTCTCGAGATTGTGGGGGGGGCGGTTACCCGCCCCCTACCCCCGTCAAAGCGAAGGTGGCTCAGACCCCCGTCAATGCGCGTGTTAATATTTACTTCTTTAGGTAGTTCTCATTGTCACGCTCTCATTTCTTTATAAAGACATGACTTATTCATTTTCTTTGCGCTTATTATTCGACACTTGTTAAGTATTTTTTATATATATCTTGCGTTTACTGATAATTCAAGTATTTACATTTAACCTGCGCTCCACTGGGGCTCCGGCGCCACCTTCGCCCCACCGGGGGTCATCGATGGCCCCCTCTAACTTCGAAAATATTGTGGTTAGCGCAAATCTGCAAAGTGAATTAGAAAGCTCGTGTGAATTCAGTAAGAATTTACTTCACATGTCTAAACGCTCAGACCAGTGGTTTGACCTCCAGAGGTCAAGTTAGGTCACGATGGGCTATTTTCACTCAAATATGCAATGCTTGAGCAAACTGGGCATAACTCTTATGCCATTAGAGCTATTGAAATCTGGTAAAGTACATACATATGATAGGAAAATGCCAGACCCTTTCCCGCTGTGGAACGTAATGAGCTCTCAACAGTGGTTTGACCTGCAGAGTTCACCTCGTGACCCAATATGACCTGAGGTCACGAAAGGTGAGAAAGTGACCGTGCCTTATACCAAATGACAGCCAATGACGAGATATACACGGTGATGTTTGATTCAGCGCTCTAGCTTAATTAGGTCAAAAGTAATTGGCAAAATACTGTGTTTGACCCCTGGTGACCTTGGATGACCTTGGAGAAGTCAAAGGGCAAACACGACCCCTGAGATGCTTGAAAGGGTGCCAAAAACACTTTTCTGAGCAAGCTGAGCATTTGCAATTGTTTTTGACACTTTTAGATCATAAGGCAGCTTTTCCCCATGTTTTTTTCAGTGGGATAGGTCACCTCGTGACCTGACCTCAGGTCACGAAATCAAAAAACCCCGGATATACATCTTGTAACCCTGGAGGGCTCATGAAGTGTAGGAAGTTTCAAATCGATCGACTAAGAAATGTAGCTCTTATAGAGCTCAAAAGTTGAAGTGAGTTAGCCTTGGTTGACCTCGCCTGGTGACCTGACCTTGGGTTAACCGGGGTGAAAGACTTCAGGGATGGTGGGAAAATGATGGGGCAAGAGAAAGAACCCTCAACCGCAGTGCTGCGTCTCGTCTTTTTCTGCTATTCCGAAAAAAATCCTTAGGGGGATCGATGACCGCCCGGTGGGGCGACGGTAAATTATCAGTTGGCTATTCTGTCTTAAAATATCGCCACCTTGCTATTTGACCATTATTTGATCAATGTTTTATTGTTGTTAGGATGCTGCTTACCTCCAATTTCGTGGCAAGAAATGACACGGAAAAGAAAAAAGGATTTTAGTGTTGCTGGTCCGAGGTGATGAATGGTCAGCAACTGAGATGTTGCGCCACACAAGTTGTTGACTTGGTGAAACCATTATTGTCGGTGGAGGCTGCTTCAGTCAACAGGCGAAGCAGCAGACTATTAGCAAATGGATTAAGTAAAAATTCAATTGAGCTGACGATGAAACAGATGACTATGCAGAGTTGAACTGATGATGAAACAGATTACCACGCAGTTGAAAAGGGACAGCCGACGATTTCCAAGCGGAGAGGAGTCGGGGCAAAGCTGGGACGATTACCAAAACCCGAATGTGCGCGCACTGGGCAGATCAGAGGTAAAATCAAACGTTCCGCAATTGGCGGGCCGGCGACCGAAGCCACCACCAGCCTCCACAAAGCCACTACCAATGTTACGATGTAAGACTTGGGTTCCGAATGAGAAAATAGGTATACAAAGAAGCGTCTACTTGGGTTCCGAATGAGAAAATAGGTATACAAAGAAGCGTCTAAGTTTAAATAGGACCAGAGTCGTGCCGGATGGCTTACACATGTGGTGATTGATACAGTCAGCTGCTGGCAGAGATTCCCGGCACGTGCACTCCTACGTCACGTCTTTGTCGTGCCAACCATCCTTGTTCAGCACTCCACTCACCTTTCCACATATAACACTGCCACTCCACTAGTCACACACCCAGCCAGCCCGTTATAGTCGCCAGTCAGGTCAGGGCCAACGAGAAAACCCTCCAACCTCTCCATTCCATCGACGCAAGTATGGGAGTTTTCCATGCAAATCTGACGGAAATTATCATGAAAATACATACTTCTTACCTTTTAACCCTATTTCCGTCAGGCCCCGGCTACCCCCTATTTCCGGCAGGGGGGCAATATCGGCCCCCCTAAGATCTCGTAATCTAACCGGCCGATTTTGAAAATTAAAGTGCTATAGATTCCCTGACGCTAAACTTTATTTTGAAAAATATAAAATTTCAAAATTTTGATTTTTAGGAGAAAGTCGTGCAAAATATACAATTTTTGTGTATTTTTTAGATTTTCCATAACCCTTGTCTCTGTTGTACGATTTTCACAAAACTAGTTCAGATTTACAAATAATTGACCCAAAATTGTCATATACTGAGTTACGCAAAAATTGAAATTCAATGGCAGTTCCAGGACCAGGACTATGAGGGGAAATATATACAACCTAAAAAGTTTTTGTTCCGCGGATTAGAAGCCGTGATATACTGCTTGGCATCTTTGACACATAAATAAATGAAAAAAAGTGAAAAACTCATCAGGGGCGGATGCAGTAAGGTAAAACAGTGGGGTAAAATACATCCCAACAATATGCGAGTGGTATGCATGAGTATATTAGTCCCTCGACTAGTTGAAATTTATTTCTGATAATTTTTACCCTCCCATGGCAGCTCTGGGAAAGGGGTGACATAGGCGGATCAAGGACTCTCGTCGTGGGGGGCGGGTGGGGGTGATTGAAAACACATTTTTAATATACAACGATATTGAGTCGCGGCGGTGATACTGGCTGGGAATATGCATTTTGAAAATGTGTAGTGACTGGACACGCCTCTGGTAATCTAGAATTTGATTATAACTATTTTGAATTTTCATATACCCAATTGTATTCGCCCTGGCACGGCTGTAAGCAGTCTTCTCACTTACTAACGTTTAGTCCTTCTTGATAACATTCCCCCATTTTGAACTGCTGTAACCGCCCCTGATGAATACAAATAGTGACAATTGTGAATGCACTATCATCTCACATAAAAATAATATAATAAAACCATATAACTGGTATCAGGATCAGCAGAGACGGCTTCCTTTACAAAGAACCCATCGCATACGATAATACTTGGTTTGTGGATAGAACCTCCCCAAAAACCCAGCCATAGCTCCGCCCCTGGTAAATATATAATATTGACAATTTCAGAAAACCTGCCTGTACTAGTTTTAGGAAAAGTCAGGAAGTTACAAAGTTCTATCGCAAGCCGTTTCGAGATATTCTTGAAAACCTTAGGGGGCAATATTAGCCCCCTGCCGGAAATAGGGTTAATGTTAAGGTTAGGTTAAGGTTAAGGTATTATGGACTGAGATTAGGCAGAGTCTATTTGAATGCCCACTTCATGGTAAGGACGTGTTAGGACAGGATATGTTTGTTCAGCCTTGCTTTGAATGCATTAGTAGATGGCGCACTCATCACATGTTCAGGTAAAGAGTTGCACTTGTTTACAACCCTGTTAGAGAAGAACATGGTTCTTCTGAGATGTGTTGCCCTCTGCTTCTTTATCTTGAGAAAAAGGCATCTGGTACGTGTTGGGTTCAAAGTGAAGAAGTTGTCCGGGTTTGTCCTAAATTTCCCTGTTAATATCTTGAATGTCTCTATCATGTCTCCCCGATTCATCCTGTCTCTGATGGTTACCATTTCCAGCTCCTTAAGGCGTTATTCATTGGGTAATTGACTTATAACCTGGACCGTTCTTGTACCCCTCCGTTGAACCTTTTCCAAATACATTCAAGTCTTAAATCAAATAGAGGCCAACAAGCTGAACACAATATTCAGGATGTGGCCTTACATACACATCGACAAGTGGTTTGAAGTTTTGCAGGGTCAGCTTGTCAATTTTTTAACCCTTGCCCCGGTGGCGGGTACGAGCCACCTTCGCCCTGGTGGGGGCTAAAAAAGACGCCTACGATCTCAAAAACTAAGAAAGCTAGAAAAAAACGTTAACAGCCACCCATCCATAAGGGCATTTACTTTTTCGCTAATAACTTCCAAACAAAGCCATAGTTGATGCACCATTGCAATCCTCTCGTCAATGAAAATCGAATGATATATACTTATATATACTTTTATAGATATATACTTTTTTAGATAACTTTCGCGAAGTTGATATTTGGAACTCCTCAACTGGGCAGTATAAACTGAAAGTGATGAAATTTCTTACGCTGCCAAGAATATAGTTTGATGGCTTCAGTGCAGTGATTCTTGGATTTTTATCTTTCTTGCTATATTCTATAGTCAATGAAAATCTAATGATATATACTTATTATATATACTTTCACAGATATATACTTTTTTTAGATAACTTTCGCGAAGTTGATATTTGGAACTCCTCAACTGGGCAGTATAAACTGAAAGTGATGAAATTTCTTACGCCGCCAAGAATAAAGTTTGTTGGCTTCAGTGCAGTGATTCCTGGATTTTTATCTTTTTGCTATATTCTATAGTCTTACATTTTAAGATGTTTTTTTTACTTTATGCGATTTTATATCGCGAAAATGTCTTTAGGCTCTTTAAGCCTCTTAGTATTTGACTTTATTATCTGCTAGTCATATCTTGGGAAATGTACCTATCAATGTGTGTGTATATTGGACCTGTATGATTTTGTTTTATATCCGATGACTTCATCTTTAAGTGGGCCTCTGGCCCGTTGGTGATACAATGAATAAACTGAAACTGAAACTGAAACTGATATATAATATTGCTATGTCAGGTCAAATTTAAAATTTGACCTGACCCAGGTCAATGGTCTGACCCAGCTTGACCTGGTATAGTCGTGATGTACATCATTTGACTTGCAGTCACCATGCAAACACTTTGGTGACAAAATAAAAGTCAAAATAAAAGTTCTATCTTGGCGTATCTAAAATGTATAGAGTAAAACATGAAAAAAGTTTATTTGACCTAAGGTGACCTTTTAAGTCACAAGTCAAAATTTTTGTATCAACTTCCGAAATGGGCCAAGAGCAAGGCGTAACCGATGTTTGAAGTTGATTCCATCCATACTTACTGAGAAAAGCTCATTTATTGATTTGCCCCATGTATTTACAATGGGGAGGTCATGCTCTACACATGACCTCTGGTCACCAATTTAAAAAATCCTGGAAAATATGTTGTAGCTCCTGGTGAGTCCAATATGTGATATGAGTTTCAACTTGATCGATTAACCCTCCTTTTAGTTATGCAGTCCTAAGCATTTTTTGAGGTGAGGTTACTTTACCTGGCCTGGTGACCTGACCTGATACCTTGAGGTAAAATTTTCAGGAACGATGTAAAAATGATGAAAAAACAGCTAGACTAAGTTAGGAGGCGCAGCGCGCCGCCGTTTTTTGGTCACTTTGGAAAAACCCGAGGGGGGAAGGTCCAAAAAGACCCCCACCCGGGCAAAGTTGATCAGTTTGAGTGCTCCACTCGCTCGTTTTGCAGCTTTTTTGCAATGCTCAGATGGTTTAAGATTAGATGTTATCGTAACTCCTAAGAATAAGAATGAACAATAGTTCACATCAGGTGAAAGAGTTATAATGTCATTGCTAAATCTATGTAAGGCGATTCTTTTCTTCTAAAATCAGATAAAAAAACCAGGGCTTAAATTGGCTTCTAAAAGAGCTAGATCGAGTTTATCAATAATATTCGAAATCGCTTGAAACGAAAAAAGGCATGCTGTTATCCGTTTTGAAGACAGGCCAGTACAAACGGCACCAGAGGTCATCAAATGTCACGTTTTCAAAGTTGTTTGTGATCATAGCTTTTGAACCACACAAGATACAGTCTTAAATTTGGCCTCAGTAATGAACATGGCCCAAGGATTCACATGGGCAGTGCTGTTCATAGAAAAATAGTTGGTCCGCCATCTATTTTTGCTATTGCTATTTTACCATCGAGTATTTGGCTGTCCGCGATCGCCGAATATCTATTGAATTCGAATTAATAGTCCGTGATGTTTTATTCTGCGATCGGTAATTGTTAGAGATTTTTTGCATCCGAGCAGTAAAACATTATCCCATATCCACCTGCTTCTGACTGGAGGTCTGAGAATTAAGGGGGGGTACGCAGTCTGAGACGGTGTGGAGGGTAGAGGGGCGTTCGAATTCCCCCCATCTCTCTCGAACCTGGCTTCTAGGGATTTTGCTTTTTCGAGCATAATTAAAAAATCACACTGGAACAATTTGTCAGACACCACTTCCGAAAACCCAGTCATTACGACGATTCCAGTTATGTAAATATCATCATAGGCGTAGAAACAGGGGCCAGGAGGGCAATACTCCATTATTCAAAGTTCTTAAAGGGAATGTGGCACCGTGGTCGGATCCTGGAATTTAGTGTATTTAGGGGTATTTGAGCCGAAATCATAGAACTGTCCAATATTTCTCTAAAAATGTACAATGAACTCAATATTTTAATTTTCAAAATGCGCCTCTAGGAAAAAAATGTATATCTGCATTTGGATGATGTCATGATCTGGCAACCACTACCATATTCAAAAGGCTTCAAAGGCTTCAATTGGCTGATACTCACCGTGACGTCAGCATATGTCGTTACACTAACAACTGACAACTGTGGCCTGCAGGCTTAGGGTAAAGGAGGGGTATATTTCAGGTAGGCATTAGCTTTATCTACTGAAACTTTGAGTTTCAAGACAAATGATATATTGGGTATAGAGTTATCCTGCATGCTTTAACAACTTGGCTATCTCAGTTAAAATCACGTTATAAAGGTGCCACATTCTCTTTAACTATTAATCCCTTGACGTTGAATGGAAATAAATCACTTTTAACTGTACATTATCAACATTGCCCCTCCTCCTCCCCAATATTATGCATATTCTTATGCCTATAAATATGGCCACTTTAAGTCAACACCGGTCGGTGATGTCTTAGATTTCCAGCGTATTAGCCATAACCTGCGAACTGGACAGCTGAACTAAATAAATATCACAGCATTTGGCAACTTACATTACCTATGCACAATGTTTGGAACATGTCATCCTTTACAGTGCAAAGGCTTTGTGAAGCTTTTTCTTCATTCAAGAAAAGAACAAAAAGTTGTACTCAAATTGCTTATTTGAGCAGAGTGCAGATCCTGGCCCCAAACTCCTTACTCTTCCTCAGATTCCTAAACCCAGACAGTTCCCCTGGATAGGCTCAAAAGGCCGAGGTTCTCCTTGAGGAATACCAGGGACTCAAAAATATTTGAGGGCTTAGCGACGGACCAACTGCTAGGTTCATGTAGCGTCACCAAATTTTTCCCTATTGCAGAGGTTTCTCGGGAGCCAGCTTGCACCTTGTTCAGTGAAGCCGCCGGACCTTGAACCCGGGTCGGATGCGTGGAAGCCAGCTGCGCTGATCACTCCACTACTGCGCCCGCCACACCAGGGACTTGAAGTTGGCTGTCTCTTGTCACTTGAATTTTGATGTCATTTGTTTGGCCAGACTGTTCGATCGCGGACTAAAAATCGCAAACTTTAACACGCGCATTGACGGGGATCTGAGCCACCTTCACTTTGACGGTGGCCTAATATCTAAAGACGCCCCCGTAATATCTCCAGAACTACGCTAGATTGAGAAAAACAGTAAAATGTGTTGGATAGCGCATAGGAATCTATCGAAAACATTTGAACTATTTTCATGTCACATTTAAGGTCAAGAGAGGTCAAGGGCATGCCACCAAAGGGATAACATGTAGGTAAGTGTATATTTTTCAGGCATTACATCTCAACTAGTAGAGATAGAGGAAAACAATTTACAAAGCTGGAATCCCCGCAGCAAGCCGAAAACCTTTCCTCGATGTTGAAACCTTTCCTGCAGAGTTTCAACGGCCGTGGTCTCCTCACTGGAGACTGGTATGCCCTCGATGGACCGTTTGACTATCCCAGACAGGTGTGACTTCAGGATGACAAACTTCTGGATGTTGGCGTAGCCGGTGTTGTTGTGCACTGAGATGGAGAACAGCTCCCAAAACTCAGGCCACTCCATGATATCACCTCTGAATGTGGGTAATTTTACAGTCAGGGAAGACTTCAAATCTTGGGACGCCGGCGCAGCTGGCTCAGACTTCACCGGTAAATTTTTGCTATCTGCGGCTTTCTCCAACCTTATGAGAAGGCGCGAGGCCAAGAATGCTTCACCTTCCAGCATCCTGTCGTAGCTGGATTCTTCCTCGATTCTTTCCGCTTCCAATACAGTTTGCAGTTCCGCTAGCTCTGACTGAACCTTTTTTAACAAATGGATTTTCAACGCCAAATCATCCAGATCCACCTGTTCTGCGCCAATTGCGCGGTACTCACGAATGTCGTTACAAAGCTTAGTCGCCTCAATTCTGAGTTTATCTCTTGCCTTAAGCTGTTGTTCCATGATGTCTGGCTAAATTGACCGAAATTAAACCACAGAAGGCAATCCGGCCCCAAAGGACTATGTCGAAACTGTGACGGGAATGATGACCAGAGTTATCGGGCGGTCTATGCCGATAACCGAAAGTATTGAATGTGGAGTGGACTGTAATTTAGTGGACTGTATTATGGTGTTCAGTCGATTGATTAGAACGAAATTATGGCACTGATTCCTCCTTTCTATGGTTTATGTTATTTCTTTCACGAGTGCTTGACGATTATAAAACAGTTTAGCCAGGCTAAAATCGAGAAATCCTGATAATTCCCTCCTGATGCTGTACTGGATGCGTTGGGACAAAAGACAACGCCCAACGATCGAACTTGGCGGAGCGATTTACGACCAATAACAGATGCGAGCTCGGGTGGGAGAAAATCGACGAGAAAATAACCGATACCGATAGAATCCTTCGTTAACACATAGGCGACGACAACGGAACTCCCGATCCTACCCGGCTACTGATACAAACAGGCCTACCGATACAAACAGGCTTACCGATACCACAGGCTTACCGATACAAACAGATAAAGGAGTGCAATCGCTCTAATGCACTCCAAAGAAAAGTTAAATCAAGCCTGGTTACCTTCCAGGCCCGAGTATTAATTTAAATGGATAATGGGCTGCAGAGCCCCGCCCTACCTCCCCAGCGCCTGTCGCAGAGTGCCCAGGAACGGTACGGTTAAACCGATCCCGAGCACAACTGGACAATGTACAGATCCGGCACGGTTATGCCAAGCCTGCACGCGGTTTCGCGAGAAGAGGAGAGCAGAGCACTAATTTAAACGAAAGATGAACGCCCGCGCCTCACCAAGCGCGTACCCGACCCGACTGACGATTCAGAGAGCACTGGCCGCTGCCGCGCTGACCCGGCCGCACGAGGCCACCGCTGCGTCACGTGACACGCGCGCCCCAGGCGCCGGGCGAGGCGGACCGGACCAATCGGCGGCCGGCACGGCCGCCGCCGCCCTGCACCGACGATGATCAGCACGCTCACAGGTGGTGAACGCGCAGGCAGTATACCAAGGTATTCAATAGTTCTGGCTAAATACTACATCGCAACAATACAAAGGACACCTAATTTAACAAAGATATAAAACTATGCGGCTCTGATGGCGGCGCGTAGGGTGACGTTTTCATTACATCTCCAAAAACCCCGACGGGGGCGGGTACCCAGCCCCTGTCAGTACGCGTGTTAACACGCGCATTAACGGGGTCTGAGCCACCTCCACTTTGATGGAGGGGGGGGTGGATACACGCCCCTAATATCTAAAAATACACGCTAGATAGCGAAAAACGGTAAATGGCGTTGGGTAGCCCGTCCTCTTCTCACTCGAAAATATTTTTACCATTTTATCAGGTCACATTTGAGGTAACTAGAGGTCAATACATGCCGTCATAGGGATAACATGTAAAGGAAGGTTTTTCGGTAATTGTATCTGAAAAAGTAAAGATAGAGCAAAACCATTTAAACTGTATGAATCCTCGCACCATGCCGGATCGAATGATATATAATATGGCCTTGCTAGGTCAAATAAAACATTTAACCTGACCTGATGTCAGGTCATGGTCAAATTAAGCAGAATACATATCATTAGAACCGCAAGGATATGAAAAATATAATGCAGTTACAATAAAAGCTCTATCGCCGTCTGTTAAGAAGTTATTCATTTAAAACCATTTTCCATTGTATTTTCAATGGAGAGGTCATGGAGAGGACTGCCGTTTTTATGCCTACTCGAAAAAACCGAGGGGTGGGTACCCGCCCCACCCCCGTCAATGCGCGTGTTAAGGTAAAAAAATAGTCCGCGATTGTGATCGCAGAATTTCATGAATCTTAACGCGCATTGCGGGGGCGGGACCCCCCTGGTTTTCGGAGATGGTGAAAGGGGCGCGTGGGGGTATTGTTCTTTCTTTTTTAACTTCTGTGAAATTTTAGGTTAGGTCATCTAGGTCAGGTCCCAGTACAGGTGGTGACCCGACCTCAGAAAAGTTTAAGATGGCATAAGTCGGAGCGGGTGAACTTATCCGATTGAAACTCATCATAATGGCCCCACCGGGTTTCTAAATATGTTCGGTTTTTTATCGTTGACCTAGGTCGGTCGGGTGCCTCTCATTGGAATACATGGGAAAATGGTTTTACGAAATAACTCAGTACGGATGGCGATAGAGCATTTATTTTAGTGCTTGACTGCCTGGGCTTTGGTTCTAATGATTGCTTTTATATAATTTGACCTGTGCCTCGGTGGTAATTTATTTGACCTGAGGTATTTATATTTCGTTCGGCTTGCTAGGGTTTATAGTTTAGTGTTTTGTTTTTTAATTGTTGTGTATGGCCGAAAACTGATTTTGTCTCCTTGCGGGCTTTTGTCTCGTGCCTATGTGCCTGAAAAATGGTTAAATGTTTTCGATGGGAGTGGATGGGCGCCCACGCCGTTTCCTTTTTGTCCGTGGTTCCGGTTTGGGGGGGCGCGTGGGTGGGTTGAATATAAATTCCGCGATCGATTTTGGGTTGCCCGCGAGGTAAAGCAGAATCGCGGATTAAAATTTTGTGATGAACACCAGATATGCAACATGACCTTGAAAGGCTATTATTTGACCTTAACCAAGTTGAAAGTCATAATATGACTTCACAAGGTTACATTGCCTATCACCTAAATGCTTAGGTCAAGGCGAGCACATTGATGTCTTTTGATTTGTTTTGGGTATAATGGTTCCCGAGTTATAACAGATTTTCTAAATGGGTTCAAATTTGACCCATTTTGGCCCACTGTGACGTCATGGGTAAACGGAAATAGTTCCAACTCGTCTCCAGAGCAGAAGATGCTAAGGCACATCCAGCGCCCTTTCAATTTGGTCCATATCACTTCCGGTTTCCGAGATCATAGGGGTGTCCAAATGGACCCCAAAGCGGTGGTGTGTACGAAAAGAACCCAGGTGGCGCCGGGATAATCAGTGGAAGCAAGGCTTTCAAAACAACATGCTAAACATAAGCTGGAGTCGCTCGAAACTCGAAGGCAATATCAGAAACGTCTAATGCCCCTGGCGAACTTTTGCCAAGTTCTCTACGACCACAACAATGCAAACACCAGAGAGGCGGCATCGTGTTTTGCGACGGCGGGAGCGCGCCGACGGTCCTGTGGAGGCCACACGTCAACTTCTCCCATTCGCCCCGTCGCGTGCAAGACCGATTCCGGCAAGGGGCTTGCCCAGCCCGCGCGTGGCTTCAGCATGCGATCGATGCCGACGCGGCGGGCCGGTCGGTGCTGCCGCCTGCCGGGAGGCTGGGGAACTAGCAGCCAGTGCCCGGGGCAGACGGTCTTGTCCGGGCGGCGGACTGTGCCCTGGGGCACCGTGTGGAGGAGGCGGTAGACGGCAGCCGCGCGGGAGCCGAGGGATATGAGAGGGGGCAGAGATGGCGCCGCGGAGACTGGCTCTGAGACTTCTGCTCACGCTGGCTGTCCTGTTGACTGCACCAGGTAAGACGGGATAAGGTGATGAAGCGGCGGGCCAATGCCCTTGTTTGGGATCAAAAGGAAGGGTAAATGCATCCGGAAGGAATCGGGAGCATTTGCAATTTTTTTCTTTAAAGTGCGTCTCTGGAGCCAAAATTTCGTAGCAGAGCTAATAAGGCGTGATAACAAAATGCCACTGCAAAATACAAATAACACATCAAGAGAAGTTAAAGGTTAAAGTTCGTTATATATTAAAACAGAACGGTTCATTTCTCATGATTAGCATGTATTTATCAATTTGGAAGGTGTTCATATTGAATAAGAGTTTCTTATCCTCCTTGATCTTCTATGGTCTTTGTTTGCAGTCCATTTGGCTGATAAGTCCCAATGTTAACCCTCCCCCCCCCGGGGGGGGCACCACCCCCCCCCTAAAGTTGGGGAAGGAAAAAAAAAAAGGGGAGGCCCAACCCCCGGGGGGGGGCTCCCCCCCCCCCCCCACAATCCCCACCACCCAAAAAAATTTTCCCCCGGCCCCCCAAGGAAAGGAAAAAAAAAGAAGAAAAAAAAAAAAACCCCCCCCCCCCTCCACTTTAAAAAAAAAAAAAAAAAAAAAAAAAAAAAAAAAAAAAAAAAACAACCCACCCCCCCCCCCCCCCCCCAAAGAGGAAAAAAAATAAATATCTCGAATTTGTTCCCAAGGGGGGGGGGACGACGCGACAAAAACCAAAAAAAAAAAAAAAAAAAAAAAAAAAAAAAAAAAAAAAAAAAAAAAAAAAAAAAAAAAAAAAAAAAAAAAAAAAAAAAAAAAAAAAAAAAACCCTAACAAAAACCCCACAAACCAAACAAAAAATTTAAATAAAACCAATAAAAAAAAAAAAAAAAAAAAAAAAAAAAAAAAAAAAAAAAAAAAAAAAAAAAAAAAAAAAAAAAAAAAAAAAAAAAAAAAAAAAAAAAAAAACAATCTCATATAATATAAACCAAAAAACAACACAAAAAAAACAAAATCACAATTCACAATAAAAAAAAAAACAAGGTAAGGCACCAAAGCCAACCCCCAGGGGGAAAAACAAAAGGAAAAAAAAAAAAAAAAAAAAAAAAAAAAAAAAAAAAAAAAAAAAAAAAAAAAAAAAAAAAAAAAAAAAAAAAAAAAAAAAAAAAAAAAAAAAATAAAAAAAAATTAAAAAAAAAAAAAAAAAAAAAAAAAAAAAAAAAAAAAAAAAACAACAAAAAAAAAAAAAAAAAAAAAAAAAAAAAAAAAAAAAAAAAAAAAAAAAAAAAAAAAAAAAAAAAAAACTAGAAAAAAAGGGGGAAGGGGGGGGGGGGGGGGGGGGTTAACGGACTTGTAGGTACTGCCATATATTCTAGATACCTATTCGGTGTCTTTGCATAACACCACGCAGGCTTGTAAATGACAGTGAGTGTCATGAGTGTCAAAATTGGGTGAGCAGGGGACGCATCCCCTAAAGAGACTTAGGATTCGCTTGTATTTGCTCCCTCTCACCTGCATGAACTTACGCAGCTGTGTTGGTGAAGTGCATCGTCCTTAGCGCTTTCAGAGACCTAATGCTCAAATTCGCCTTCCACTCTCCCCCTCCCCCCACCAAATATCCCAGTCCTGATTCTTCTCCCAAAAAAATCCGTGGCGATGCACCAACCAGTGCTATCACTTTACAATTCCTTTCTGTTGTGTAGATAATGATTTACTTGTATTGTATCCTGACTGACTTTGTTAGACCATGAGGCTTGGGATCGGTACACCCCGGCTCGAGTCCAGTCTGAGGCATAGTTCGACGCCCGGTTTTACGGAACTTAGATGTAAATATCAGACTTGAAACACGCTTGGTATGAATGGAGAAAGCGTATGTATGTACCTGTTTGCTTATTGTTTATTGGGGCTTATGAGCAACAGGTATACGGGATCCAATGACAGCTATTGTCAAATGAGATGAAAATGTCGACGAATACCATGCACATAATGATTATTTTCACGATACATGATCCTAACTAAGTAAGATATACAGGAAAAAGCCTGCTTAAACATAGAGGCACGCATAAAACCTTTCAAAGCCCGCAATAATTTCTCAGTGTAAAGGCAGCTGCTTGACGTACGATCGGGTCAGTGACCTAAACTGCGCTAAAGAACAATCACAAGTGTCCGACTCGGGGCACGCTGCCAAATAAGAGTTAAAATTATTAGCCGAGCGACAGAAAAGTCCTGGTCCTATACAGTCTACACGGCCGAAGGGTACATGCACCAGGCCGCGAGTTATCGCACGTGGGTTTCTTGAAGGAACACGCAATGAAAAGCTACCGGGCAGGACCTGTTGATATGCTGTACTGCATTTAATGCACCGATTCAATTATTTGGATTACTATTTGGGCTTAATTTTCACCCTTTCGGGGTGGGGGAGGTAAGGGGGGGTTGGCACAACGCGTGTAAGGTTTCGGACATGGTCCGGAAAGGGCTGCAATGCAGATCGCGCCAATTTGCACAGCATACGGGACTATGCTTGCACATATTTTGAAAGAAAAAAATTCTGGAAGCGCGTCGGACTGGTTTTGAACTTTTTAGGCTTTTCTTGCGTTGTCTCAGTCGTGGTCTGGATATAAGGCAAATGACTTGCTCAGTAGACCTTCAATGACCTTTGGTGGTCTCTTACTTCAACCGCTAGTTTTATTTTGGTTGTCCGTTGGTGAGCATTGCTGACCTATATAGGTCTAGGTGTTTCTTGCATTAGAAGCTACATTTTAGAATGTATTGTTCACGTATTAATTCATGTCTTCAATTCACTCACCAAAATACAAAATCCACGAAATTAACACGCATATTGATGGGGAGTGGGCTGGTACCCAACCCCTCCTCGGGTTTTCTGGTGATAGAATAAAAACGGTGGCACTAGTGTCGCCGTGCTTGGTGTACATCTTCTATGATCATTTTAGAAATATTGACAATTTCTAAAGTTGGATCATCTCAGCTTAGATCACCGGTGCAAGTCAAGTGGCCTCACCTAAAAAAATTAGGATAGCATAAGTCAGAACAGAGTAAACCTATCCAATTTAAACTCATATCACAAAATTGCCCCACCAAGTTCTACAAAACATATTCCGGAATTTGTGTATAGATTACCTAAGGTCAGGTACTAACCGTGACCTCTCCATTCAAAATCGGTGGGAAAATGGTTTAAACTGAACAACTTAGTAATGGATGGCGTTAGAGCATTTCTTTTAACAGCATTAGGTTTGTCTCATCCTCGTGGTTCTAGTGATATGAATTTTGACCTAATTTGACCTTGCCCTGAACACAAGTCAGGTCAAAATATTTATTAGATCTGATTTTTTCTAGCAAGGTCACATTATATATCATTCGATTCGGCTTGCTGCGGGGGTTCCAATGGCTTATAATATTTTGCTCTATATTTACTAGTTCAGATGTAATGACTGAACACCTTCATTTACATGCTATCCCTATGGTGGCATGCCTTGAACTCTAGTGACATTAAATTTTACCTAAAAAAAGGCTCAATGTTTTTCTATATGAGAATTTCATGGGTTATCCAAAGCTGTTTAACTGTTTTCGCTTTCTAGTGTGGTTCTCAAGATCTTAGGGGGGGGGTGGGTACCCGCCCTTCCCCCGTCAAGGGAAGGTGGCTCAGACCCGCGTCAATGGGCGTGTTAAAGGCCAATCACGAGGGTGGGTGTCCTACCCTACTTTCAAGGGCGAATATGAATAAGACCAAAACAAGTGCGATGGTTGAAGCTGTGACACTCGTTAGGTTGTATAGCACTATTTAGGTCACCACGCTTGTGCTCCCTTGGATAACGTATTGTTACGACAGCAGGGGCGGATTCAGGAGAGCTGCAGCGGGCGCCCCATTAGCTCCTTCGTTGGTGAGGCGCGCTCATCTGCTCCACTATTGCACGTTTCTGCAGAAATACCGGCACCCGTGGTAAAAGGCTGCTGCTCAAAGATGCAGGCGCCCGCTACAGTGCAGCAGTGAACCTGTGATATACCGCTGGCGCCCCTACGCCTCACTTTCGACACTGTGCTCTGTACCATAGGCGCTCATAAGGTGCGTTATAGGTACCTTTGTTTCACTCCACCGGCGTCCTCACGTCTCACCGTGGGCTCACCCTCCCCCTCGAGCCCCCAAATTTTTTAACAATGAGCCCTCCATCACCACCGCCCTGTGGACTATAGCTGGTACCTTGATTTTCTTCACCGTTGTCCCTAAGTTCGCTGCAGGCTCTCCCGACCTTTTGCACCCCACTTTTTCTGCCGGTGCCCCCAGGGTGCATCATTGGTGTCTTCGTCTTATTCCGCCGGTGCCCCACGCCTTACTGTGGACGCTTGCTGTTTTTGAAAGCCCGCTCTTTTCCACTTGAACTACCCCTATGGTGCATCACTGATGTATGTTTTTCTGCTCTACCGATGTCCCTCAGCTCATACCTACTTTTGACACATCGGTCTGTGCCACTGGCGCCCCATGATCAATCCTAAGTGCCGTTCTTTCGCTCCGCCGGTGCCCGCACTTCACGGGATGCTGCACACACCGGCGGAAGCAGGAGCGCCGTTTGTGGAAACTCGGGAAAAATCGTAAAAACATCGTATTTTTAAGAAAATCGGTCAAAATTTTGGCATTTAAGGAAAGGGCCATAAGCGTCGCCACCGGAAGAAAAGTGAGGGGCCAGCGCCAGCCAAACTGCAGCCTGATGCTGACAGCATACTTTCCTCGCTTTTCCCCCATTTTGACTGAGATAAGGAAATTGTTGGCCAAAAAGTGAGGGGCAGGTCCCCTGCCCCCTTTTTCTAACGTTTATGGGGAGACATGGCCCCCTTGGGTCCGCCAGTGGCTGCACAGGTCTTTGATTTATTATTAGGGCTATAGATGGTCTGGGCGCACCCGGGAGAGTTAGGGCGCACCCGGGAGAGTTAGGGCGCACCCGGAAGAGTTAGGGCGCACCCGGGAGAATTTGGGCGCACCCGGGAGAGTTAGGGCGCACCTGGAAGCGTTAGGGCGCACCCGGGAGAATTTGGAGGCACCCGGCCAAAAGAGCCCATTACCCAGAGCTGGTAAAGGTTTTTTGTTAGCTGGTCTGGATCCGCTGTTGCTAACCTGGAGCTCCCTGAGCTTGTCGAGGCATCTTGGCTGGTCTGGCACTCTAAGCTGGTCTGATGACCCTTGAGCTGATATGTGACTCTCAGTGGGCTTCGGCCCTCCAAGCTGGTATTGGGCCCTGGAGTTTGTTTTGGGCGCTTTTCACCGGTCTGGATCCAGTGGCGGATGCAAGGGAGGCAAGGGAGCTCAAGCCCCGTCCCCTGAAATTTCAGAATGCCTATAGTAACTGCATAGCCGGAGGCTGCTCCGGGGCAATAGTGAGGGAGGCTCGTGGCACAGTACATCGTCGCTGTGACCCCGGTTGCGGGACGACCGCAGAGTATTTGGCATGCTCGCTTCGTCTCCGACGAGAGTATGGCGTGGAGCTGCCATGGGTTCACCGCGTGTGGCCACTGCAGAGGCCTCGTGGGTCCCAGATGGGGAGGCAGCATGTTATATCTAATTCTCTGGCCCGGCCCCGACGGAGGCGAGCGTGGCACGCCGTGGGCATCATGTGCGTCGGCTAGTGCATGAGCCGGAAACCTCTCAAGCAGTGGCACCGTAAGCAAGGGATGAGGGATGCATTCCTGGGCGGTGTGCCGGTGGTAGTAATTAAAGTCCTTTAAATAGAGTGTGGTACCTTTATAACGGGATTTTAACTGAGATAGTCAAGTTGTAAAGCATGCCGGAAAACCCAGTACTTAATATATAATTTGTCTTTAAACCAAAATTTCCATGGAGAAAAGCTAAACACCTACCTGAAATGTACCCAAAATGTACCCAAACCAATTATGTATTTGTCATACTGCAGCCATTGTCCTCACCAAAGCAGGGGTGTAATTTTCTATCTCTTTGGGGGTGCCCGAGCACCCCCAATCCTAATTCGAGCACCCCCAATCATGTGCTGAGCACCCCTAATACATGTGCCGCCCCTGTCTTATCACCGCTACCCTGAAGAGTGTCACACAATCTCATCACTGCCACCCTGATTCGTGCCGCCCCTGTCAAGTTTTTCCCGTCCCGGGTTCATTACCTCCACTCTGATTGGTTCCACCCCTAGCTAATCAATGCCACCTGACGTATCCTTTTCCCCTGATTTATGACGCCACATCACTGCCGCCCTCGCCTGATCACTGTCGCCAAGAATTAATCACTGTCGCCCCCTCCGGATGATTACTGCCGCCTTTTGTTCATCACTGATCAGCTGGCTGATCACTGACACCCCTGGTTTATCACTGCCGCCTTGATTCATGCCACCCCCGTCTCAATACCCTGGCTTATTTCAACACCCATATACTTGCCCCTCCTGGTTAGTCACCGTCGCCCACCGAATCATCATTGCCGCCCCCGGCTGATCACTGCCGCCCCTCGTTCACCACGGCCGCCCCTGGCTGATCACTGCCGCCCCCTGGCTGATCATTGCCGCCCCCTGATTGATAACTGCCGCCCCTTGACTGCTAACTGCCGCCCCTGGCGGATGACTGCCGCCCCTGGCGGATAACTGCCGCCCCCTGGCAGATCAATGCCGCCCCCTGGAAGATCACTGTCGCCCACTGACTGATAACTGCCACCCCCCGACTGATCACTACCGCCCCCTGGCTGATCACTGGCACCCCGTGACTGATAACTGCCGCCCCTTGGCTGATCACTGCCGCCTCCGGCTGATCACTGCTGCCCCCTGACTGATCACTGCCGCCCCCTGACTGATCCCTGCCGCCCCTGGCTGATCACTGCCGCCCCCTGGGCCTTCTGACTGAAAATTGCCATTGCCGCCCTCTGACTGAAAACTGCCGGATCTTGGCTGATAACGGCCGCCCCTCGCTGATCATTGCCGCCCCTTGACTGATAAATGCCGGCTCTTGACTGATAACTACCGCCCCTGAATAATCACTGCCGCCCCTCGACTGCAAACTGCCGCCCCTTGGCTGTTAAATGCCGCCCCTGGCTGATCACTGCCGCCCCTGGCTCATAATTGCTGCGCTCTGGCAGATCACTACCGCCCCCTGCCTGATAACTTCCGTCCTAGGCTGATCACTGCCTGGCTGATCACAGCCGCCCCCTGGCTGATCATTGCCGCCCCCTGACTGAAAACTTCCGGCCCTTGGCTGATATCTACCGCCCCTGGCTGATCACCGCCGCCCCCGGAGGATTGATAAGTGCCACCCCCTGGCTGATAACTGTTGCCTCTGGCTGATAGCTGCCGCCACTTGACAGATAAATTCCGCCCCTTGGCTGCTAATTGCCGGCCCTGACTAATCACTGCCGCCCTTGACTAATAACTACCGCCCCTGGTTCAACACTGCCGTCTCCCGGGGCAGTGAGCATCCTGGGGATATCTGGGCAGTGAGAGTTCTGGGGGAGCATCCTTCTGTGGATATCACTAACATCATGTTGTATCTTAGGAGCGTTAGTTTTAATGTCATATATTCATCCCAGTAGTCTTTCAGGTTTTACATAGCTTCTATTTTCATGTTACCTATAGTCTCTGACTTGAGTACCTATATCGTGTGAAATTGTCTGTGTCATTTTTCAGTATTTATATTTCATTCCATTTGTTATGTGTTTTATATAATATTCTGATACAACTTTCACAACCTGACCTGTTTTACCACCTGACTTGTTAAAGTTCGTGAGGAAATGTCCTATTTGCGTATTTTATTTAGTGTTATGGGCGCCGTATGACCCTAGATGTCGGCGCGCTCTAAAACCTCAAATATGATGATGGACCGTCTCATGGCTGATACTGCCGCCCCTGGTTCATCACTGACGCCCTAATTCATGCCGCCTCTGGCTCATTGATGTTGTCCCTGGCATATTTTGACCCAAATGACTCATCGCTGCCGCCGCTGGTTCATCACTGCCGCCCTCTGGCTGATCACTGTCTCCCCTGGTTCATAACTGCCGCCCAGATTAATCATTGCTGCATTGATTCACGCCGCCCCTGGCTGATCATTGCTGTCCCTGTTTTTTATTAACCCATATATGAGCGGCCTCTGGTTAGACATTTCCTCCCTCGAATCTTCACTGCCGCCCCCGGCTGATCACTGCCGCCTCTGGTTTATCACTGTCGGGGAGACCAGTCCGGTCATGGCCCCCAAAACCGGTCAAACTTAGGCCCTGCTGTCCGCAAAGTTTTGTCAGGAGGAATCTCTAACACCCTTCCAGGAAGCAAACAGCAGCCCACAATCGTCTAATCGTTATCTGTTTGTCTATTGAACGAATTCTCCGAGCCGAGTAAATGGTAAACTGCTGTTGCCGTGCATTTTACTTTTTTAGTGTCAGCCAGGGGTGGATTTTTTATCTCTTTGGGGTGTGCGAGCACCCCTAATCACAATGCGAGCACCCCTAAAGCATGTATCGCCCCCCGGCTCAGCATTTCTGCCCTGATTCATGCCGCCCCCGTCTTACCACTGTGATCAAACCGCGCCCGGCTCATCACTACCACCCTAGTGTATGCCGCCATGGTTCATCACTGACGCCTCCTACCTATCACTGCCACCCTTATTCTTGCCAACCCTGACTTATCACTGCCGCTCTGATTCAAACAGCACCCCGCTCATCACTGCTGCCAGTGGCTCACCGGTGCTATCCCCAGCTTATCATTGCCAACTCCGCTAATGAATGCCGCCCCTGACTTATTACTTCCGCTCTAATTCGTGCCACCCTGGGCTCATGACTGCCGCCCTAAGCTCGGGGACGTCGGATTCCATTTTCGGGCGGTTGTACAAGATTTTCGGGAGGGCGCCTTCCTTCTCAGGGGAAAGAGGTGGCGCCTCCATCCCCAGGGGGGCACCTTTGGCTCCCTAGGGGCGCCCACTCAGGGATGGAGGGGGGCGCCGACATCATTTCCCCGCGTTGAGTCGAGAAATTGAGTCTATTTGCTCTCCATGGGATGGCTTTGATGAAAGGTGGCACCATTCATATTTGAAACTGTTTTTATTTCGCACAGAGGGCCCTATCTCTTTAGGTAGGCGGTGTTTAGGTCTGATGTTTTCTTGGCCGCCCGGGGCGCCGCCCAAATCCGGGGGCTCTTCCCCAGACGAAGCCAAAACCGGGTGTGCAAAAATATACTTTTGCACACCCATATTTTGTCACCCTACCCCTCCCCCTCTGGAGTCCACCGTCCCTGTCCCAGCTTATCTCTCCCGGCCTGATTCGTGCCACCCGCAGTTTATAACTGCTACCTACGGCTCACCATCCCCGTCCTCGCTTATACCCTTTGCCTTGATGCGTGCCACCCCCGGCTAATCAATGCTACCCCCTCCCCAACTTATCACTTCCGCCCTGATTTGCAGAGCAGGCCTACGCTACGTTACGGAATTATTTTTCCGAAGCCGTAGCTCTGGAAATGAAACGTAGAGTTGCTGGGCGAATTCTGCAGCGTACTACGCCCAAATTTAACGTATCGTAGCGTACTACGAAACAAAGTTACGTCATATATGCATATACCTTCCCGTGATCTCGATCGCAGTACTCAGGATTCCTGGTAACGATTTGCTTTAAATGGAAATTTGAAACAGAAGTGATAATATTTGAAAAAGTAACGACCAAACCATTACTTTAAAATTACCAACTCAAAACAATTTCACGAGAAATGTATCAAATCGCTGTAAATCACAGACACATTTTTGGGTCTGCAAAAATAGAAGTTGGTTGATTTTGGTTTCCAAAGTTTTTTTTTTCAACTTGTGACAAGAATTCCCGAGCATTGATCACACACATCAGGTCACACACATCATGTCATCAGGTCACACATCAGTTCAGGTCAAGGTCACTATCTAATCTAGCATAGTCAATAAGTACATCAATCGACTCGTAGTAGCAATTTCAACGTAATGGTATCCAAAATAAAGTTTTATCGTCATTTCCCGCAAAGTTATTGACCCAAGTCTGAAAATCTGCTTAAGTAGCCCAGATGACATCTCAGAGATCACAGGTAAAACATTGCAACAAAACCTAGAAAGGAGCCCAGGATACTACGATTTAGGGAATATGAAGGTATTATCAGCTTTATCTACACAAATACAACCCAATTTTTGTTTTTCCCATGCATTTCTAACGGAGAGGTCATGCTCCGTAGCTGACCTTAGGTCATCGTATGAAAAATCCCAAAATATATGTTGTAGTAGGCCCATTATTTGGTATCAGTTTCAATGTGATAAATTCGCCCCTTTCTCTCGTACTTATGACACCTTATATATTTTTGGAAGTGAAGTCACTTAACCTTCACTGGTGACCTGACCTGAGCTAACCCAATCTTAAAATTTTGGGGAAACCCGCGAAATTAATCAAGGATAAGGTGTGGCAAGTACGGCGGGGCTTCGCACCGCCGTTTTTTCGTGCCGTCGGTAAAACCCAAGGGGGTGTTCAAACAAACCCCCACCGGGGCGAGGGTTAGAGTATGAATGTGTGAACAAAATGTTGATATCTTATTACGATACATTTTTACTGTAGCCGTAACTAAAGTACCGTAATTCCGTTGTCGATGAAATATAACGTAACGTAATTCCGTAGCGTAGTTTCGGCCAAAATCGAACCGTAACGTAGCGTAATTCGTTAACGTAACGTAGCGTAGGCCATCTCTGCTGATTTGTGCCGCCCCTAGTTCATAACTCCCTCCCCCTGAGTCTTCACTGCCGCCCTCTCCTTATCTGGTTCGCGCCGCTCCTAGTTCATAGCTATTGACCCTGGTTCATCACTGCCGCCCTCGACTTATGACTTTGCCCTGTTTCTTGCCGCCCTGGCCAATCACTGTCGCCCCCAGCTTATCACTTCCATCCTAATTTGCACCGTTCTTAGTCCATAACTGCCGCCCTGGGTTCAGCACTGCAGCACTGATTATTACAGGCGTTATTAGCGTTATAACGTTATAGGCGTTATAGCGTTAGCGTTATAGGCGTTATTAGCACTGATTAAAGGCGTTAGGTAAAAAATAAAGGGCATGCACGAGTACAGTGGAGTTGCCATATTTCTTAATAGTTACAGAACGATACACGCATTGTTTGGAGCACTATTGGTGTTTTTGCTTTCTTTCCACGTAGCGATTAAAGGGAATGTGGCACCTTTATAACGTGATTTTAACTGAGATAGCCAAGTTGTAAAGCATGCCGGAAAACCCGGTACTCTATATATCAATTGTCTTGAAACTCAAACTTTCAGAAGAAAAAGGCTAAAAACCACTTGAAATGTACCCCTCATGTACCCTTAGCAGCAGGCCACAGTTGACAGTCATGTTGGTATGACGACATATACTGACGTCACGGTAAGTATCAGCCAATCGAAGCCCTTGAAGCCTATTGAATATGGTAGTGGCTGCCAGATCATGACATCACCCACAGACAGATATTGATTTATTTCCCTAGAGGAACATTTAGAAAATCAAAATATTGAGCTTATTGTACATTTGTCAGAGAAATAATGGACGCTTCCATGCTTTTCGGCTAAGAGTTCCCCTAATTACAGTAAATATCAGGATTCAACCAATGTACCACATTCCCTTTAAAGGGAAATAACAAATAAATGAATATCTACCTGCGGGTGATGTCATGATCTGGCAAGGACTACCATATTCAATAGGCTTCAAGGGCTTCAATTGGCTGATACCGTGACGTCAGCACATGTCGTCACACCAGCAGCTGACAACAGTGGGATGCTGCTAAGGGTACATGTGGGGTACATCTCAGGTAGTTTTTAGCTTTTCTCTACGGAAATGTTGAGTTTCAAGACAAATGATATAGAGAGTACCGGGTCTTCTGGCATGCTATACAACTTGGCTAGCTCAGTTAAAATCACGTTGTAAAGGTGCCACATTTCCTTTAAGTCCTTTGCTTTCATTTCAATCTCCATCCACTCTGCCATACTTAAGGTAAAATTTAACCCCACAATACTGATACACTTCAATCGTGGCCAGGGGCGCAGCCAGGGGCACGTGCCCCCCATCGGTGCCGGAGTGCCCTTTAATGGCTAGGTGGTGTACCCCGTTTGGGCTGTGCCGCTCGAAATTTATTGCCTTACGCCGTCGAACCTAGATGCAATTAGATCAAATGTAGTAATTAAAACTATTGTTTTACAATTTAGTACCTTTTTGGTCAGCTAGGTTATCTGTCGCCTTTCCAAGCACCCGGGAGAGTATGGGTACGTAATCCGTGACCAGCTAATGCCTCATCTTCGCCAAAAATCGTACCGGCGGAGCTAATCTGGTGCCCCTTGAGCTCATCTGGTGCCCACTGAGCTGGTCTTGGCCACTTGAGCTGATCACGTGCCCTCTAAGCTGATCTGGTGCCCGTTAACCCTCGCCCCCCACCGGAAGGGCCATCGATGGCCCCCCCTAAGGTTTTTCCGGGATAGCAGAAAAACAACGAGGCGCAGCACCGCGGTTGAGGGCTCTACCTCTTACTGCATCATTTTCCCATCATCCCTGAAATTTTTTAGCCCGGGTCACCCAAGGTCAGGTCACCAGACGAGGTCAACCAAGGTCACCTCACTTCACCTTTAGAGCTCTGTAAGAGTTACATTTCAAAGTCGATCGATTTGAAACTTCCTACACTTCATGACCCCTCCAGGGTCTACAAGGTGTATATCCGGGATTTTTTCGATTTCGTGCCCTGAGGTCAGGTCACGAGGCGACCTCTCCCAGTGGAAAAGCATGGGGAAAAGCTATTTCATGATATAAAAGCCACAAAAATGATTGCAAATACTCAGACTGCTCAGAACAACGTTTTTGGACACCCTTTCACGGATCCCAGGGGTCATATTTGCCCTTTGACTTTTCCAAGGTCATCCAAGGTCACCAGAGGTCAAAACAGTATTTTGACAATAACTTTTGACCTAATTGAGCTAGAGGGTGAAACAAACACCATCGTGTTTGTCTTGTCACTGGCTTTCATGTGATATATGGCAAGGTCACTTTTTGACCTTTCGTGACCTCAGGTCATATTAGGTCACGAGGTGACCTCTGGCGGTCAAACCACTGGCGGGAGGTCTTTACGTTCCACATAGCGGAGAAAGTACTGGCAATTTGCTATCAAATGTACTTTACCAGGCCTCAATAGCTCTAATGACATAAGAGTTATGCCCAGTTTTCTTAATCATTGCATATTTGAGTGAAAATAGCCGATCTTGACCTAATTTGACCTCTGGAGGTCAAACCATTGACCTGAGCACTAAAACATGCGAAGTAATTTCTTACTGAATTCACGCGAGCTTTCTATTGCACTTTGCAGATTTGCGCTAACGCAAATATTTTCGGAGTTAGAGGGGGGCCATCGATGGCCCCTTCGGTGGGGCGAAGGTGGCGCCGGACCCCCGGTGGGGCGCGGGTTAAGTCAATCTGGTGCCCCTTGAGCAAATAATTGTGCCTCTTGAACCTAGCTAATGCTCTCTGAGTTAGTCTGATGCCTCCGAGCTCGCCTGGTGCCCTATTAGCTGTTTTAGTACCCCTTGAGCTGATCTGAGCCCCTGAGCTGATCACATGCCTCGCAGAGTTGATCTTCTGTCCCCTGAGCCAATATGATGCCTCTTGAGCTGATCAGGTGCCCCCTGAGCTGGTTATTGATGTATCCTAAGATGATCTGGTGCCCTCTGAGCTGGTCTGGTGCACCCTGAGCTGATCTTGTGTTCTCTGAGCTGATCTATGCCCCTGCTTTGGTCTGGGGGCTAGGAGCTGATCTGGGCTCCCGGGCTGATCAATCTGGTTCCTCCTGAGCAGATGTTTCCCCTGAGCTAAACGAATGCCCCCTGAGTCGATCTGGTCCCTCCTGAGTCATTATCGTGCCTCCTGAGCCCTCTGAGCTTGTCTAGTGCCCCCTGAGCTAGTTGGGTGCCCCCTGAGCCAATCTAGTGCCTTTTAAGCCGATCTGGGCCTCCTGAGTTGATTAAAGGAAATGTGGCACCTTCACAACGTGATTTTAACTGAGATAGCTAAGTTGTAAAGCAAGTCGGAAAACCCGGTACTCAATATTTCATTTGTCTTGGAACTCGATATTTCCGTGAGCTGCTGGTGTGACGACATACGCTAACGTCACGATGAGCATCAGCCAATCAAGCCCTTGAAGCGTTTCAAGTATGGTAGTGGTTGCCAGATCGCGACATCATCTACAGGCTGATATTTACTTCTTTTTCTAGAGGAGTATTTTTAAAAACAAAATATTGAGCTAATTGTACATTTTTCAGAGAAACCATTAGTGGTTTCATTATTTTTGGCTAAAAGTACGCCTAATTTCACTAAATTCCAGGATTCAACCAAGGTGCCACATTCCCTTTAAGTAGTTTCCTCAGTAGCTCTGGGGCCCTGAGCTGCGTTGTGCCCACTGAGGCTGATGAAGGGCCCTGAGCTAGTATGGGGCTCCTGGGCTGATTAAATGCCTTCTGACTTGATCTAGTACCTCCAAGTTGATCTGTGCCCCCAGCTGATCGAGGACCACTGAGCCGATCCCTTGCCCCTCTCTCTCTCTCTCTCTCTCTCTCTCTCTCTCTGAGCTGATCTAGACCCCCTGCTCTGGTCTGGGGACTAGAAGCTTATTTGGGCCCCCGAGCTGATCGATCTGGTGCCCCCTGAGCAGGTATATTGTCACGGAGCTAAACTAATGCCTCCCGAGTTGATCTGGTGCCTCATGTGTCATCATTGTGCCTCCTGAGCCCATCTGATGCCCTCTGAGCTAGTCTGGTGCCCCCTGAGCTTATATGGTGCAAGGCCCTATGAGCCTATCTGCGGCGTATTGAGCTAGTCTGATGACCCTCCATCTTTGGGGCCACTGAGCTAGTCTAGTCCCGGGCCAAGCATGAGCTGCTCTGGGGGGGGGGCTCTGATCCATACCAGGGGCCCCCTGAGCTGGTCTTGAATAGACAGAGAATAAGAACACAAGGCCAACTCCCATCACCTCGGGGGTCACGGGACTAGTCTAATCCCAGGGGGCACAACTGGGGGAATGAGGGGCAGCTGCTCTGGAGAACCCTGATCCACACTAGGGGGCCCCTGAGCTGGTCTTGAATAGATGGGGAATAAGGACACAGTACAAGCTCCCCTTGCAAAATGGAGCTAACGAGGAATGAGCCGTCATCGCTAAAACGGCTTGTGATGCCTAGGCACCCCGGGTTAAATAAATTGCTTATTATACTGGTGGATTCTGGGGAGGGTGATAAAAAGGCATGTGTCCCTGAGCTCAGAGTACAGTCCCCTGAGCCAGGATTTCTACTAATTAATTTAAATGAATAAATAACTATTTTTTTACAATTTTCAGCCCTGCCACATCATCCCCATCCAAACCACCAGCTTGTTTACTTTTTCTCTACTCCAACTGGGACCGATCCTTGAAAATGTGGAACTTTTAAACGCGCTAAAAAGGTATCTCTCAAATTATTCCGGCAACAAAAATTGTATTCGTCCAATGTCACTATGTCATACCTCCCCCACGGCCCTTGTGGGAGCCGCGTAACTTAACCCTTGCCCCGGTGGCGGGTACGAGCCACCTTCGCCCTGGTGGGGGGGCTAAAAAGACCCCCTATGATCTCAAAAACTAAGAGAGCTAGAAAAAAGCGCAAAACGTCAATCGAAAGCTCTTCAAAAATGACATAGAAAATACTTCCGTCATTTTTCTCGTCAGGTCAATAGCAAGGGCTCCAGAGGTCAAAATAGGTCAAAATCGTTAATATGAGGCGTACTAAGAAAACCTCATATATCTCAGAAACTATGCTAGCTAGAAACATTTTTTAATAAATTCGAAAGCTCTTGAGTTGCTCTTTCATTGCAGTGGCAAATATTTTCGGGCTCAGGTCAAAGCGTAGGGAGCTACAGGTCACTGAATATTGGGAATGTTCTTGGGAATATCCATAGCCACCCATGCATAAGGGCGTTTCCACTTTCGCTAATAGCTTCCAAACCAAGCAAGGTGCAGCCATAATTGATGCATTATTGCAATTCTCTCGTCAATACGAATCGAATGATATATAATATTGCTATGCCAGGTCAAATGTAAAAACATTTGACCTGACCCAGGTCAACGGTCTGACCCAACTTGACCTGGTACAGTCATGATGTATATCATTTAACTTGCAGTGACTATGCAAACACTGGTGACAAAATAAAAGTGTTATCTTTATTTATTCAAAATTTACAGAGTAAAACACCAAAAAATGTTTATTTGACCTAAGGTGATCTTTCAAAAGTCACAAGTCAAAATTTTTGGTATCAACTTCAGAAATGGGCTAAGAGCAAGTTGTAACCGATGTTTGAAAATGATTCCATTCATGCTTACTGAGAAAATCTCATTTCGTAATTTTCCCCATGCATTTACAATGGGGAGGTCATGCTCAGCACATGACCTTAGGTTACCAATATAAAAAAATCCCGGAACATGTGTTGTAGCTCCTGGTGGGCCCAATATGTGATATGAGTTTCAACTTGATCGATGAACCCTCTTTTTAGTTATGCAGTCCTAAACATTTCTTGAGGTGAGGTCACCTCACCTGGCCTAGTAACCTGACCTGATATGACCTTGAGCTAAAATTTTAAGGAAAGATGTAAAAATGATGAAGAAACAACTAAATTAAATTTGGCGGCGCTGCGCACCGCCGTTTTTTGGTACTTCGGAAAAACCCGAGGGGGTCTAAAAAGACCCCCACCCGGGCGAAGGTTAATCCGCGTTAAATCAGGGTTCACTCGCCACGACAAAACCAGTGGGCATAACAAATGAATTTTTGACTCCAATATGTCTTGTCTTGCACATAGTGACAGATATCACAGGCTCCGCTGATTTCTCTGATGTCAAGTACTTGCATGGGTTGGCTGATTGGTCCTTAAATATATCCCAGAAAGTCGTGTTCTGGCCATTTTCATGATATTTCGGTGACACTTTTTCTGGTTTTAATTCAGTTTTCCTTCACCGTTAAAGCTTGATTTGCATTTTTCTTGGACCAAAGGTACCCAAAAGTTGATATGAACTAAGATATAGTAAGGTTTTTAGGTTACGTTAAAAGTGCCCTTTCTCTCCCGGGTTGCCCCTTAAAGTTGGTGTGCCCCCCCATACCAAAGCTCTGGCTGCGCCCCTGATCGTCGAAATATTTAAAGCTTAGATTGGATTATTTTAAGACGTGTACGTAGCTTTGGGATGTCATCATCATCATCATTTGGTGTTTTGGGCGGCCCGACTTCCATGGTCATTTTGCGCCCATATCAAACGTAAGGTATACAACGCAATTCAGGAGATGACGCATAGCAGATCATTCTGAGGCAATAGCCTCATTGAAGATTCTATGATAGGTGCAGAAAACAGAATGTGGGTTCAGAAGATAAAAAAAGGGCGTAGCCCTCACACTCACATGCAGAAAAAAACATAGAGTACAAGCTATTACGTAGGGGAGTAAATCACATTGAATCCGACTTTCTTCAGGTAAAACATAATGCTCGTGATTTCGACGGACGGATGCTCCCCCAGGAGCGAAACCAGGGTGGGGGATCCCGGCAAATATCGACGCCTTTCGATTTCGAAATCCCGGCATTCGACCAGGACATGTCTTACAGATGTTCTGTCACCACAACGCGGGCACTCCGGCGGAGCATCACCGGTCAAGAGGTAGGCGTGTGTGGAGTGAGTGTGTCCCAGGCGAAGTCTACACAAAGTAACCTCCTCCCTTCTGCAGGTTGCTCTGCTTGACCACAGCCCCAACCGAGGTTTCAGCTCCCTCAGTTTTCTACCCTTAGGGTTATTATTCCATCGCCGCTGCCATATTTCCGTGAGATGGTCACTAACTCGTGAGAATAGGTCAAAGTATGGAGTTCGTATGCCACGGGGAGGGACTCCCCTTGCCGCTTTCTTAGCTGCTGTGTCTGCTCTCTCATTTCCAGTGACACCAGAATGACTCGGCACCCACGCAAGTGTGATGAGTTTTCCTCGGCACTCAGCCTGGTAAATCTTCTGCCTAATTAGAGGTAAAAGATAGGAGCTAGCTGCACTGTAGCTAAAGACCTGCAGTGCTTGCAGTGACGATAGAGAGTCGCTAAATATTACAAAGTAATTGTTTCTCGATCGCAGGACCTGGTCTAGGCAACGGAAGATAGCGTACAGTTCCGCTGTAAACACCGATGCATCTGGAGGCAGCGAGAAGCATTGTTCAGTATTGGCACCCACGAAGGCACAACCCGTGCCTTCCGCACCCTTAGAGCCATCCGTGTAGAAGACGGTGTGGTTCCGATACCTGTCCGAGCAGTGTTCCATAAATGTCTGACGGATTTCCACAGGTACCAAGCCTCTAGTGGTGGCTACCAGCTCCTTGTCTATGGTGACTTTGGGACTTAGCCACGGTTCCGAAGCTGGCCAGTGCGCGGGTGCAACACTCTCTAGATTGATGCCAGCCTCGCTCAGCCAGGTCCGAACTCTCACGCCAGGGTGTCGTGCTGAGGCGCGGGAACCTGTGTCAATACGGCGTATACGTCGGTCGTCAAAAAACGTGTTATATGCAGGGTGCTCAGTTGTCTGTTTAAGTCTCAAAGCGTACCGCATTGATATATACCGGCGGCGCAGGTCAAGCGGCATCTCATGCATATCCACGTGCAAGCTCACGACAGGCGACGTGCGAAACGCACCGCTAATAATCCTTAGAGCCTGGTTTTGAACAGTGTCTAGCATTCGCTTAGCACTTTCGGGTGCGGAGTCATACACTGCGCACCCGTATTCCAGCTTGGATCTTATGAGGGATCTATAGAGTGCGAGGAGTGTCTTCCGATCCGACCCGTAAGTCATGCGTGTTAGAACTTTAAGGATGTTCAGGCAGTTAAAACATCTTTCCCTCAGTCCCTTAATGTGGGGAACGTACGTTAGTCTGCGGTCGAGCACAAGGCCGAGAAATCGTATCTGCTCTATCATTTTTATAGTGCGGTTTCCTAGCTTTAGCACAGGGTGATCACACGCTTTACGCCTGTTGCAGAAATGCACGCATTTTGTTTTCTCTGTGGAAAAGTTCAAGCCGTTTTTTCCACTCCACTGCTGCAGTCGGTCGAGACATAGTTGCAGCTGTCTCTGCGCTGTGTTGGTGGAGGAAGTCGTCACCCATATGGAGAAATCGTCAACGAATAATGCACGGGATATGTTTGGCGGCAGAGTGTCACCTATATCGTTTACCATAACGGCGAACAAAGCCACAGACAGAACGCTGCCTTGGGCCGTGCCGTTCTCCTGCACGAGTTGGTCAGAGAGGAATGGTCCTATGCGGAATCTGAAGCGTCTGTCCCTAAGAAAGTTGGATAAGAACCAGCCCAAGCGACCTCGGACGCTCATGCCATGGAGCTTCTTTAAAATACCACACCTCCATGTCAAGTCGTACGCGCGCTCCACGTCAAAGAAAATGGCGATGGTGTGTTGTTGGTTCATAAAGCCCTCTCTGACAGCGGCGTCGAGTCGAATGAGATGATCGATGGTGCTTCTTCCCTGGCGGAAGCCACACTGTACGTTGGATAGAAGGTCATTACTCTCAAGAAACCACATGAGGCGAACGCCAACCATTTTCTCCAGGAGTTTGCATACACATGATGTTAATGATATTGGACGGAAATCCTCGGGTGAGTTTCCGGGCTTCCCGGGTTTCTGTATAGGTATGATGATTGATTCATGCCACTGCTCAGGAAAGTCGCCGTTGGCCCACATAGCATTAAAAATGTCAAGGAGACACGCAAGAGATTGTTCCGGAAGGTGGAGAAGCATTTCATTCGTTATTTTGTCAGTTCCAGGCGATACGCACTTCAGACCTTTGCTTGCCGCCTCTATCTCTGCCATGGAGAAAGGTGCATTATACGGCGCGGAGTTATCACTGCCAAAATTAATCGGTCTGCGCTCTTCCTGTGATCGAAAACCCAGGAAGCTTGGATTTTGGGCTGCATTACTGCATCGGTCTCGAAAGGCCCGTGCCATCAGGTCAGCTACGTCCTGTTGGCTGGTGATTTTCTCACCGTTTGAGGTGAGGACAGGCGGAGGAGCGTGTCGCCGTTTGCCCTGCAGGCACTGTATACGGCTCCACACCTGTGTCGATGGTGTAAACCGATTTACCGTATTGACATAGGTAATCCACCATCTTTTCTTTGCGTTTAGAACGACCCGTCGAGCCAGCGCTCTCGCGCGTCTAAACGCTATTAAGAAAGGTGTAGTGCTGTGCTTCCTAAAGACTCGGAGGGCCCGCTTCCTGTCTAAAATTGCCTCACGACACTCCTGATTCCACCAAGGAACGGTAGTTCGTTTGGGCTTTCCGGAAGTCATTGGGATAAAACTGTTGGCTGCCTGAAGGACCATGTCGTTGAAGCGTCTCACAGCTTCCGTTGCCGAGGCCCCCGCAGGGGAGTCCAAAGGGCCGCAGGCACCCTTGAAGCCCTCCCAGTTCGCCCGTCGAAAGTTCCATCGGCGCAATCGAGTCTGCAGGTCAGCTGAACGCGATAGGCGGATGGTAATAGGGAAATGGTCACTGCCATGAAGATCTTCGAGAGTACTCCAGTCAAGCTGAGATAGGAGCGAAGGCGAACAAACAGAGAGATCTATAGCAGAGAGCGAGCCAGAGGGCATAGTTAGGTGGGTGGCGCGACCAGTGTTTAGGAGACAGAGAGAGTTGAGGTGAAGGAAACTTTCAACCGTTCGGCCACGGGGGCCCGCACGATCCGAGGGCGCTCCCCATGCTGGATTGTGGGCATTAAAATCCCCTAATAGGACAAAAGGAGTGGGAAGTTGGTCCACAAGACTATTTAGGCTGTGCATGTCAATGTTGCCCTCCGGTGGGAGGTAGATAGAGCAAACCGTAATTTGGAGAGCGTTCAGATTCACCCGGACGGCCACCGCCTGTAGAACCGTAGTCAGTCGTACAGGAAAACATGGTATAGTATGGTGGACTGCTACCATAACGCCGCCGTACGCAATGGTACTGCTGAAGACATCGCTTTGGGATGTCGCCTTAAAGCAAACACGTTTGGCAAAAGCTGTAGAATGCCTGCCCAACATTAAAATATAATGTTTCCTGTGCTATAAAAAGGCGCAAAAAGCGATGAATAACAGATTTGGTGTAATGAAGGTGTGCCGCCCCCCAACGCCGCCGCCCCTATGGGGTGCCGCCCCCACCGACTGAGCACCCCCAAAGATTTTGGGAAAATTACACCCCTGCACCAAAGTAAAAGTTTGAACCAATCATGTATTTGTCACACTGTCACAAATTACAGGACTAAGGTTGATTTCAATGTTTAAGCTCACCAGTTATAGAGGCATCGCTTCGAAAAGTTTAGATCTGAGCTACTCTCAGACGCACCATTTATTCCTCCAACTGAGGCATATGTCTCAAGAAAGCCTCCACTTGGGACGTCTTTTGGTATGCTGCCAGTTCGGTTTTGGCAAGTCTCTTCCCCAACCCGCAATAAAAGATGGCATCGTGATGAGTGTAAACTGGAGAAAAGATCGACATTGTACTCAGCAGCTGCCAAGTGATACGGACTGATTCGTTCTCAGTGGCCTGCAGGGGCGGACCCAGTATTTTTCGCATGGGGCACTCGCAGCGCTTGGGAGTACCACTTCGTGGTTGGGGGCACCAGGGTTGGAGATCTCTTCTCGATCCAGGGGGTAGAGTTCTGGGTGGGTTAACGCTGGCACGGCAATACCAGCCCTATACAAAGTCTATGAGAGACCCAAAATCCTGGGGTCCTGGTCCTGCAGCCCCCCAGGATCTCCATCCATGAGGGTGCCATTTTCAGGGCGGTCAGGCGCGCTGATTCTGCTCTTCTTTGTTCATAAATATTTTTTGCCACCCAAATTAACACAAAAAGGGAATATGAGTTTTGATATTTTCTTTTAAAAATATATGAGGAAAAGACCACACCTTTGACTGTCTTCAATGCAGGTCCCGAGTGATGATAAGTGAATTTGTATCCTTAGTTTTTATGTTATTAGTGTTGTAAGATAGACAAGCGAGTCGAGCTAATCACTGCCACTGGAGCCTGAGAGGCTGGACGTAGACTGTTGCTTCCCGATCAGTGATCTACCTTTTTCAGGTCTCAAACAGCTGTTGAAGGTCCACAAAACAATCCAAATCGACCCTTCTCGTCAAATGGGCTTATGATTGCTACCGGGGCTTAGGTTTCCACGGGAAATTTCCCACATCAGGCGCCGCTTCACTTTAGGAAGCCTCAGATGGTTACACGGACGACTGATTGATCTTGTGTATAATTTGCCCACAGGACCTTAACTGGCCATCAGGACCTAATAAACCTTTAGGTCAGAGCTGAGATCCCAGCTCTCTTCAGTCTGAGCTAGCCGGCTGCCGTTAAGACCAATCAACTCTACTTTATGGCTCTAATGACCCTTCACGACCCCGGTATGGCCATAGGGGATCCTGTTGGTGATATATGGTTTTTCATGGGTCCAGACATACTAGCTTACGGCGAGAACCTTCAATTGCCGTGCAGAGGGCGCGACCAGTCTCGGGGTCCCTTCATTTATGTGAAAGCTCATTTTACTAGCAGCAGCTGCTGTACATTTTTGGGGGCTCTTTTCTGATCGTATGCACTCGTAAGACTTGACTCAAACAAACTACCGTTCGCCGATTTAGTACTCTGCCGATCTGCTTCCATGCGTTGCAACGCTCAGCGTAGGATATACGTAGTCAGGCTGCCCAGGAACCAGTCCTGACTTGGCCAACGCAGAAGATCAGAACACAGATCTGGAGTGCGCACTGAGATAACAAAACCGAATTGATCCCACCTGCGAAGTGCAGGTGCACGATAGAAATCAAAATACTAGATCGGCATGCGTGTGCCCATTCTTACGTATTTATGTACGCGCATACATGCACACATACGCTCGAGATCAAAATACGACCCTTAGTAACCACGAGGCGAAGACAGGCCCAGTTGAGGGACACTTCAGATTAAAGATTGACTCTGAAGTGTGATTGCGGCTGATGGCAGTGAAATTTACCTTATCAATTTCAGGTCAGTCAGCTATAACCAGGTTTTGGACGTTGCCTCGTTTTTTTTTTTTCTCTGAGATTTGTCAGCAACATTAGGCCCCGACTCACCACGGCGAACTCGAATCCATTCACAGTGGGCAGACATGGATAGTGATTATCACAGGAAGCTAGGCTAACTACAGCTGGCGGGCTCTCTTGGTTCCAGAAGAGTGTTGAAGGCTCCCTTCAGGGGGTTGCTAACTAGCAGATCAGATCCTAGTCACCTCAAGGCCCCCACCAGTAACACTCACAGCAGCAGCAGTTAAGGACTGCTACGGATGCTTCCCCACCTGGCTACAGGGGGCCCGGTTCCCGATTAGACTTCAGGTCACCTTATGACCTTTCACAGGGATACAGCGGGTTTCCTGGCCACAGGGGGACCTGCTGGCCACTAAGGGTCCATTGTCACAGAGTGTCCGCATGGAAACAGAGGTCTTTATACGAGGGCTCTTATTGAGACAGGGAGCCTCTCCCTGCCCGATACGAACTAATACTGACAAGACATGGCCCTGATTGTGACCGAAGGCTCAGTTGGTTACAGAGGTCCCTGTTGTTCATAGCGGACCGCAGTGATAAGGGGCTGTACACATATGACGTCAGCCTAAATTGGGGGTGTTCAGACTCCTTCCCCTCGTTGTCAGAAACAGTCAAGAATGACTAATCCCCTTCGCAAAAAAGTCATGAATTGCCAGACCGCCTCTCCTCAGAAAATTTTTCTGTCCACCTCATAAAACTGGTGAAACGCTCAGGGGTGTGGATTTATATATCTTTGGGGTTGTGCAGGCACCCTCAATGAAACGTTGAAGTGATATTGAAATATTCGTTAAGTCTGAGTGCTTTCATTCTAAATAGCTTTAATTTTCTGTGTTGGGTGACGCAGGTCTGTGGGAAGGCTAAAACACACTAGGTTATATTATCCTATTTAATATGAAATCTACCACCGTTTTTTGGCAAATCAAAATTCTGGCAAAAAACCTGAATACATGCCAGAGGAAAGACACCAAAGATGCAGCAAATAAAGTGTAAAGAACACACAGATTTTCAGGCCTTTATTCCTTCTGCATTGTATCGCCACTGCCAGTTGCAGGCAGCACGGGAAACACCCACGCTAAAACCCGAGCCGGCGCCCGCTAAAACCACAGTCATTAATCAGGTGCCACACGCTGACGGTGACACGCCGCCACTATGCGTTTTGTGAGGAAACGGGACCGAACTGGATAGTTAAAAAGCCGGTCTACAAAGTGTGGCATACAACTACACACCCGCCCCACCTTCGCACCAGTGGCAAAGAAGAGGGTGTGAACAATCTCCCTGCTGGATCTTGACTCTTATACGGGATAGGGAATAAAACACGAACGGCAGTAGGTTTTCAAAAATAATTTATCAAGAAACAAATTCAATAACTTTTTGGCTCATGTCAATCTTGGGGTCACGACAGATAAAAGAATGTGGTAGCTGGATTATAATTTCTTGACTTTAGGCTTGACTGGAGTGAGTTGGAGTTACTTGTAGGCTTTACCCGATTATTCTCGTAACGTCGAATCGAATGCTGTATGAAATGTCCATACTATGTCAAAATGTAAAAATCGAAAAAATATACAAGACATGACACATAACAGTCAATATGCAAGCTAATATGCAACTATAAACCGAGCGCACTAATGAATCGAGTTTAAATCGCTATCAAAATTTCTCTATAAGCTTATTGACCCAAGTACGAAAACCTGCTTTAGCAGTTCCAGACGACCTTTCAGGGGTCACAGGTCCAAAGCCACACATGACACGAAAGGAAGAAGTACCGGCACCTGGGCGTAGCTTATTGATATAAAAGATTATATTATCACAGCTTGTGGCTATCGGAGGGTCTGTTATGTAATATGAATATACCAGATCAGTAGATAATTCAACCTGTCTTCACCGGAGCCATTTGAAGTTTCAGATATGAGGTCAATTTTTCTGGTCTGGTGACCTGACCTGAAATAACGTGAGCTATAAATTTTGTGAACAGTTTCAACGTTCGCAATCAATCAAGAATAGGGTGTGCTAAGTATGGCCGTGCTTTGCTCTGCGGTTTTCTAGGGCTGTCGAAAAATTCGAAGAGGCGTTCAAACAAAACCATCCCCAACGCAAGGATCGATAGAATGCCAAGTCCTCTACTATCCTGGGTAAAAGTAGCTCAAATCGTACAGGAAATGGGATACAATTTTTGCTGACGGTTAGCTTTCCAAGTTCAGGCAGGGGTTTCGCTTCTAACAATATTTTTCTAATAGCACATGTGAGAAAAGCCACAGCAGAAATACCTGTGTTTTTATCATGGAAATAACTATCAAATATATTTAATAGTTATTGCATTTAAATATAAATAATAATCAAATGCCAATATATATAATATTCATAATATATAATATTCATATTTTACGTCTCTTCACATCATCCGAGAAGTTGTTAACATCGGTAAGATGGTTTGAGCAGTTAACAGAATGGGAGGTAGCCCTATTGGGAAGGTCAGGTGGTGGCCACTGTGTGCTTATATTTGTATCAATGTTTAATCGATGCAGTGCCATACCATCTGTTGATAATAAATCGTCAAATAGATTCGAAATATCCGATAAAAAAACTTGCCTATACATAACCAGAAACTAAATTCAGAAAAAACCTTCAAGTTGATAGAATTAACTCATTAGACGAATAACTCCTCATTGGACGAATTACTTCTCACAGGACGAATTGCTTCTCATTAGACGAAAACGTTTTGCCGCCACTTCTGTAATGGAAATGAAAAATATACTTAGTAAGTAATTAATAAGCACAAAAATAGGTATATATTGATTTAAGTGGCAACCGGAGCGCATTAGTCATAATCACTGAAGTGACCATAAGTCTGTAATTTATCCCGATTCTATTTAAAAAATTCTACGATTTTGGGCCCTGTTACTACCTCTCCATACACTCGGCATATATCCACCACTGCAGGTGAACCGAGCAAAGGTTGGTGTAATAGCCGCTGTTCCTTTAACAGCTTCCGCTAAGAGGGAGAGCCACAGACTGCCCGTCACGACCTCTCGACAAGCCTGCTGTCGATTGTTAATTGGCTTCGCTTGGACTGGCTGTAGAAGCTTGCTATATTCCGTAGGTAATTTGAGGTTCTTGGAAATTGAAAAATGGAGCCCATTACCAGGAAGTTTATGAAATACTCGAGTGTCAAGTGCCCTCGAATTTTGGAATATGGTAGGTGTAAAAGGTTATTTCAAATGTTCCACGAAAGCTGTGTTGGTTGAGATTGTGCCGCATGTATGAAATCGCGTTAATTTCTGAACTGGTGGTCTGAAAAATCATGTTTTATCAATGTTCTTGAACGTAAAGTTTAATAAAACTGTAGTTTAAATGATCCACTCCAAAATACACCAATATGTGTCGCGTATTCATTCACTTTCATAATTGAGTCACCTTGAAATCGTGATCATTATCTCCATATTCAAACTGGGATGATTGTGGACACCAGAAGATGGAATAAATTTGGCATCATTCTAGCACACAAATAAAATGTTTGGATGAAATACCTCACGAAAATGAACTGGCCTGATATGAAAAAAAACATATAAAAAACTATGCTTCAAGTTCAAAGCTGATAAAAACTTTCGATAGAGAAAACCTTGCATTAATTATCTGAGTCCTTCGTGATGTGCCAGCTGCTAGGTACGTATATAGCCTGCAGTTAATCTTCAGCGCTCGCTTCATCTAGAGAAGCGTTGGTTCCGCCCTTGCCCACCGCCCAGCCACACGGTTCACTTTCCAGAACATAGAACGCTCGATAGACTGCACAAAGGCGTGCCTTACTTCAGTGCCCATTCAGCGGGAGGAAATATCTCAGTTAAGTTTCTGGGACACCGAACACTGCAATTCGTCAGGAATATTGGTCCCGCGAGCCCACATGGAGCGGTTGCGGGTAGAGAATGGTAGCCCAGATGGTGTTAACCACTCCCCCGAGTAGCGCAAAAGGGATTCATGAGCCATCGAACTCTAAAACACAGACCCCTGTTATCATGCGCAGTTGTCGGTTCAAAGTCTGTGCTTACGAAGGAGCACAGAGCATGTTTTGTTTATGAACAACATCCATAATGTTATAATTCGGTAATTGTTTTGCCATTGCGGGAAAATAAGTTATAAGTCATATATGGCATTTGACTATTCTGACGGATCAACATGGGCACATAAGTTTAGCCCACATTATGATTACAAATTGGAGCTAGACAACCCCAGTTGCTAGCGTTATTCGTAAGGCAACAATCTTTATAATATGTAGCTGCAGTAACATGTGTGGTAGGTTCGGTCTCTGTTCGCTCGATATCTGCGCACTGCCTCTCCCAACCACTCCGTACAGCCTCAACCTCTCAGTTCCCCGCCGGGACGCCGGCCGTCTCTTCAGCCCATTAACGTGGCTGGGCATCACGGCTCCCCTTCTGCCGATGTTCCCACTACAAAAAATGCGGGTCTGGAGCAGCTAACTGTGGTTGCTGCGGCATCTCCCCTCTTGGCGAGTGTCTGCTTACGCCATTGCTCTGGACCGGACATTGTCCACTGCCGACATATGACACTCTCCACTCTTCTGATGGTGTTTTACCGACACACAATATCCTCCACTCGTCTGGCAGTGCTCTGCCGACGGAAGGTACTCTCCGCTTCTGTGCTGGTGCTGTGCGGATACGCGGCACCCAACTATTCCGATGTCGCAGCGGGATTGTTTTCTCTGGCCGGCAGCGCCGACAGGAAACATCTGCTTCAGAAAGAGGCGGGCTCGTGGCAGAGCTAATATTGGAGGCGGTATGACAAATGTCATCTGTTACTGAGCACAGAGATTCTCATCTTGCAAAAAATACACCACCATTTTAGTGCCTTCATCATCTTGTCGACCCCTACAATTTCTGCTACACTGACCCCAGCTGCCAGGAGTGTTCCTGCGGCTCTGGCTTCAGCCACCGTCGCTCTGTCCCCCTCGCTGGGACATGATCGGTCACAGGACAGGGCAAACCAGGCGTCAGCTGACCAAACGCTCCGTCGGCTCAGCTGTAGCCACCGGTACGCCTGTGCCATGCACTAGCGCTCAGTCTCACGTGCCTTTGGCTGTACACTTTCTGTATTGGTCGACTAGCCCAAAATGCTGCATTTTCAATGTGCATCTCTCCATGCGTTCGTGCGATTGATTCTATATTTTTGGGGAATCCAGCTGAACGTCCTATTGGGTTTAACGTGCACCCAGTTTGATCCATGGACATACAAACAGTACAATGCAAACATAGAAGTATCAACATAAAAGCTCTATCAGCACTCCTTGCGATGTGATTGACCAGAGCCTAAAAACGTGCTGGACTGGCTCCAGGTGACCTCTCATAGGTCACGTGATAATATTTTCAACCTGATGCTAGGACATGGTCAAATGGTAAAGAATTGGCACAAAACCACGAGAGGACTGTGTTTCATGTGGGTCTAGCATGCTCATGTCAAGTATGTACGCTCCAAAGTCAGCAGTTGACAGGACCCAACAATTTATACCACTGCAGAGTTCAGGTCACAAGCAACACGTCACGACTTTCTGCCTCTTTCTATATTCATATTTTCAAAATTTATGAGGGAGAGGGATTTCGAATCGACTCTCCTCCGGTTTGGTGATGGGGTAAAATATCTCCGGTAGGGCGATGGTGTAAACTACCTCCGGTAGGGCTAGGGCTAACATTTTTCACTAAGCTTCCTTGCATTCACGCTATATAATCAAGATAGTGCGCCCCAGAATCCACTTTAATGCCGGCCAAATACCATGACGAGGCAAGTTTAAGCGCTGTTCATCTTAAATTTGCATTGAAAATGGTCCCGAGCCATTCTTGAAAGGACACCTCTCCGCCGGGCTATATATCATAATCATTTTGCAGCAGGCTATATCATCGGATTAACTTACTCGCGACACTCCATGAATTAATCAAATGAAAATGGTGATTGCAGGCCCCGAAATAAATAAACTTAATAAAGAGCAGTACAATAGAGCCGACGACATTAAGACCTAAGACGTTCATTACTATTGCTGACTTAAAACCGACATGATAGTTGAATAGATTAACACAATTAGAATGTCAAAACAAAAGCTGTCACTTGTGCGCATCGGCAGCTCGACAAATCACTTTTAATAGATCTCTCGCCGAATGGTCTATTGGCACCGTTGGTTGCCGTGTTGCCCACTAATGTATGAGGTCTTCCAGCGCCACCAAATTAGTCTCCATTAGGAGACATTACGGCGATCAGATAGCGTCGCCTGCAGAGCCCCGCCGAACAGCCTGTCCGACCACTCTCCCTCTGCGCCCGCGACAGGTGGAGCCAGAGCCAACCCCTCTGCCAAGCGGCTCTACGACGACCTCCTGAGTAACTACAACCGGCTGATCCGACCCGTCAGCAACAACACGGAGAAGCTCACCGTGTGGCTGAAGCTGAAGCTGTCGCAGCTCATCGACGTGGTCAGTGCGCTTCTGCCGAGGGAGATGGGCAAATAAAAAGTCATAGATTCCTTGGTTGTATCTTTATCATCACTGACAATACCTTCACGAGTTTCTATTTGTCGAATTCATAGTTGTTAAAACTGTCAAGTCGAAATAATTGTAGTGTTTCCTGTGTACAAAACTTCTCATTCTTTTTATGCTGAAACGTGAGTGACTAGCACCATGTTGAAAATTTTTCGGCGGTCTCACTTTTTCAACTTCCTTAAGATGTGTTCTTTGTTTCAGAACCTGAAGAGCCAGATCATGACCACCAACGTTTGGGTGGAGCAGGTAATATTCACTAATAGAGCGAAGTATGGCAATTTCTGTTCTTCTTCAGATTTTCTGGTTTGAGAACGTTGATGATATATTTTCCAGACATTTGTTACCGTAGGCCTCATGGCTTTAACCAAAGTAAGATATGATTTTGCTATCAAGTGTCAATAAAATAAACCTGAAAGTAGATTTTGCATGCTATTAGCAGTGAAAAATGCATCAAAACAAACACTGCATAAGAAGAAAAACTTTCGGAATACATTTTTTCCAAAAACAAAGAACGCCCTTGTTTAGGGTGGAAGCATATCCGAGGTAACAATAATGACCCACTGTTTCTCCGACTTTTGACATATTCGACTGTAATGGGTTTAGTATATGCTCGAATTCATATTCCTTGTCACCACCAATCTAAAGAATGGCCGTCAAGCTCCTCTGGGCATCATAGCAAAAACAATAGGTGTTTGTGGCAGCCTTGTGACAAGCTTATCACATCCCCGCTGAAAGCGCTGTGGAGACGCCGCATAAACATACAATGCTAAAGAGTGCTTGAGGGCGCATTGTGCAAGACACAATGCTGCAAATGATGTCATTATTCTTCTATTTCTCGGCAACGGTAGACATTGTTAGAAGAGACACTGTCTCTTGGGACCCAGGCTGACTATGAGCGTCTTCCTTTGTGGCTTTTGTAGATGAAGAAAAGGAGCAGCCGGTACTGGCTGGATAGGGGATGTTTGTCTAACAGAAGCCAGAGACGTAAAAACAGTAGATATAGGGGTGGAGGAGCCGTGCCCTGAGAGATGTTCCCATACATTGGTCTGACGGACCCATAGAACGAATGTCAGGGGCAGGAAGGAACCATTTTTCCCGCGAAACCACGATTGCTGCAGAAGCAAGGCAAGACTGTTTTGATATTTTACCAGCAAAGCGCCGGTGCGGCGAAAGCCGAGCGGGCAACCAACATTGAAAACTTGCTGTAAAAATATCAGCAATTAATGTTCATGCAGCGGTCACCTATGAATATGTCATTTTCATTTTCTGCGTGGCATTGACAGTGCTGAGACGTTGCAAGTCGAAAAAGTCACTGTTGTGATGAAAGCCGCACATAGCTCTTGGCTTGGAAAATATTTTGCTTACAGGTGAAATGAGGCTGCACTTCAATAGTTGCAAATTGAAATTTTTAAATATGATATTTTTGAGGATGAATTTTGATACAAAGGCTTAGAATGGAATAAGGAATGACGACTTTGATGTATAGATTTTTCTGTTGTTCCAATATTCGCTCAATATTCTGCAACATTTTCAAGTCAGTTTCGATTTCGTCTCACTTTTACCTGTAATTTTTCATTTGTAGCTGAAAAGGATCGATTGGTGTGGAAAAATTCCCGCCTGTTTTTTTCTGTTTGTTTTTCGTAATGAGAAAAATCAAAATATTAACCGCTCTTCGAAACAAAATGCAAAGAATGTGTCATTTGATACTGCACACTGTGGCGAAGGTCTTGTATAGGCAAGTTGTATAGGTGCAACCCATGATTTTTTAGCATTGGACAAAAAGCTCAACTTTAGGGTCGCATCCTCCTCTCAGAGAAACAGCCTCCGTTAATGCTGAACGTCCGTGCCTGGAGATTTGGTGTCCACTGTTTAGCCAACATTCATTAAAGGGAATGTGGCAGTTTCGTCCAATCCTAGATTATTTATTTATTTTTTTATTAGGACCACTCCCAACAGGCACACTTGCCCAATTACAGGGAGTATTGGCGTAGATGTTTAAGGATCCTCTCCACCGGGTCAGATCGTAACCGAAGGCGATTGTCAATGGGCAAAATCGCTATGCTTTAGCATTGTGATTTTTCATTGAAAATCGACTGAGCTACATGTCCAGGGGGTGCATTTTTGTACACGGAAGGCGGTTTCCCGCCGTGGGGATTGAACCGACGTTAATCCATGCTATCCGATCCGAAGACTGGCAGCGAAGCCACTAGGCCACCCCAGCCCCAACTTTTTAGCCGAAAATAATGAAACCACTCATGATTTCTCTGAAAAATGTACAATAAACTCAATATTCTGGTTTTTAAAATACTCTTCTAGGAAAAGGAAAAAAATATCTGTCTGTGGATGATATCATGATCTGGCAACCACTACCATACTCGAAACACTTCAAGGGCTGTGATTGGCTGATGCTCATGGTTACATCAGCATATTTCGTCACACCAGCAGCTCACAACAATGGCCGCATGGCGAGAGGTACATGGGAGGCACATTTCGGGTAGGTTTTAGCTTTTTTACGGAAATATCGAGTTCCAAGATAAATGATGCATGGAGTACCGTGTTTTCCGACTTTCTTTACAACTTGACTATCTCAGTTAACACGCGCATTGAGGGGGGGCGGGTACCCGCCCCCCTCGGGTTTTTCAGAGATAGTAGAAAAACGGCGGCGTGTAGCGCCGCCGTACTTGATATACCTTATCCCTCATCATTTTTACAACTTCTGTGAAAATTTTAAGGTTAGGTCATCTCAGGTCAGGTCACCAGTACAGGCCAAGTGACCCGACTTCAAAAAAAGTTTAAGATAGCATAAGTCGGAGCAGGGTGAACTTACCCGATTGAAACTCATATCACATAATGGTCCCACCGAGTTCTCTAAAATATGTTCCGGTATTTTTGATATCGATGACCTAAGGTCAGATACGAGGCATGACCTCTCCATTGGAAATACATGGGGAAAATGGTTTTTACAGAATAACTCAGTAACGGATGGTGATAGAGCATTTATTTTAGCTGCATTATACTTGCCTGGGCTTTGCGGTTTTAAATATATGCATTTTATACAATTTGACCCTGACCTGACCTCAGGTCAGCCCAAATTCTTGATTTGACCTAGCAAGGTCAAATTATATATCATTCGATTCGGCTTGCTAAGAGGATTCATACAGTTCAAGTCGTTTTGCTCTATCTTTACTTGTTCAGATGTAATGGCCGAAAAACTGAATTTACATGTTATCCCTATGACGGGCATGTTTTGACCTCTCGTGACCTTAAATGTGACCTGACGAAAAATGGTAAAATGTTTTCGGTGGCGAAGTGGATGGGCAGCCCAACGCCGTTTACCGTTTTTCGCTACCTACCGTGGTTCTCGAGATCTTAGGGGGGCGGGTACCCGCCCCCGTCAATGCGAAGGTGGCTCAGACCCCCGTCAATGGCGAGTTAAAATCACGTTATAAAGGTGCCACATTCCCTTTGAAGGGAATGTGGCACCTTCCAACGTGATTTTAACTGAGATAGTCAAGTTGTAAAGCAGATCGAAAAATTCGGTACTCCATATTCCATTTGTCTTGGAACTCGATATTTCCGTAGAAAAAGCTAAAACCTACCTGACACCAGCCCCCTCAGCCACCCGTCGCCGGCGGCAATTGTTGTGAGCTACTGGTGTGACGACATATGCTGACGTCATGATGAGCATCAGCCAATCGAAGCCCTTGAAGCGTTTCAAGTATGGTAGTGGTTGCCAGATTGTGACATCATCCACAGTCTGATATTTATTTTTTTTCTAGAGGAGTATTTTTAGAAACCAAATATTGAGCTTATTGTACATTTTTTCAGAGAAATCATGAGTGGTTTCATTATTTTTTACTAAAAGTACGCCTAATTACACTAAATTCCAGGATTCAACCAAGGTGCCACATTCTCTTTAACACTCCTTTAAAGGAATGTGGAATCTTTGTGGTGGCGTTTGAACTGAGATAGCCATATGACAGGGTATGCAGAGAAATCACCTAATCAATATCTCATTTTTCTCAGAACTTACCGTTCGCAGAGAAAAAGAAGCAGGCATTCACCGCCTTTGGTCCCATCTTCCTCAGGTGGTCGTGTGGTTTAAGGTGACCTTGGGAACGTGACAGAATGCTCAAGCCCAGCTGTGGGGCACAAATTTCTTACTTGGACCTCTTTAAATCCCACTTGTTAAATGCACCTTTGTCACTGGATACTAAAAATGCGTGTAACTTTCCTCACAAACTAGTTTGTAACGTGAAATACGTATTATATATCAACCCTGCACCGTCTGGGGGTCCCATCTGACCCCTTAAATTTTTGCAAATGATTCTGAAACGATTTGAATGAGAGACGCGTCACCTTGCACACATGAAGGTATTTAATTTGAAAACTGATGAACAAAATTATCATCCGGTCATGACAGCTATGCCCAGCTTTATTAAGCATTGCATTAGTGGAACTAGCCTATCGTGACCCAACTTGACCTCTGGAGGTCAAACTATTGACCTGAGCGCTCAAAAAAGTAGATTTAAAATGATAAGTAATTCACACGAGTTTTTCAGCACACTTTGTAGATTTTTGCTAAACCCAATATTTTCGGAGTTAGAGGGGCCATCGATGCCCCCTCGGTGGGGTGAAGATGGCGCCGGACCCCCGGTGGGGTGCGGGTAAAATAGCTAATTAGACCAACAAAATAAAATGAAATGCACAGCAGTCACACAAATTCAATATAAAAGTGCCAAATGGCCAGGTTCACAAACATACATAAATACAGATTTGTTGATTGACCATAACATTACCCCCCTTAGTCCACCCAGGATAAGTCTTAATGATGAACAATCGCCAGGATTAAAAATACTACGATTTAAAATCATGGAGTGAAAGGAAACTAATGAAGGGGAACAAATTGGCCAGGAGCGTGTTCATGCAAGGATGAAAATATATGATTTTGATTGATTCGTCGATTTTTAGGTCTGCGCAGTCTCGGTCAGTGCGGAGCATTTCGGTAGCAAAGGCGCTCTTGACGCTGTGTTTGTCAAGTTGATTATTGTACATTCTTCGTGTTCTCAAAAGGGGCGTCCAATTTCCTGAGACGTGCGTTACTATGGTGTTCATTGAGTCATTGGTCGAGTTCTCTCACCGATATAAAAACTACCTATGCGTTAGCGCTTCTGGCGGTTGGTCTCCAGACAAACAACAAAGTTTCATCCGTATGTAGGGAAATAATTCGAGGGCGGTACGTACCCGCTCGCTAATCAAATCAATATGCATAAACATCCCAGGACAGGGTTCCTGGCAGCTCAGGAAAAAGTGGTGTCTAAAAAGATGCGTTCCAAAAAAGGTTTTAAGCAGATACCGTCCCTCAATTTTTTAGAGCTTTCTAAACATGGTAAAATGGACGATGTCTTCATGCTACTCGGGTATACTAAACATCAGTTGAATAGGAACAGTTTTATCTATCTATTCCTAACGTTCCGTGTCAAATACATACTCATTTAGAGTTTTGGCTTTTATATAAGTAACTACCTGGTGATAAGAGTCACGCCCGTGCACGGCTCGAGTTGGTAGTCTTTGATCCGACAATATCGGGGGGCATTGTTTGGATGACAGCCTGTCGACATCATCAGGCGAACACGTGTGTAATCAAGAGTACTTGCACCTGTGCGAGCCACCTCCCGCGTCCCTGCCGTCGACAGCTTCACCGCTGGCTCAGCTGGTGCTCGGATGGGCCAGGAGTTAAGAACATGTATCATACCCTGCTGGTGGGTATTGCGGCAAAATATTGAAACGCCATGATAATTAGAAATACAATTTGTTTAAAGTCCTCGGAAATGTGCTTATTGTGAGGGTTCCCTTGGTTTGCCCTAGATAAATAATGGGACTTATCAATTCAGCATTGTGTATTTCCATTACTGCGTTATTCTTCCCCGCACTAATGATAAAGTGAATACGTTGCTTCATTTTCGGAAGCAATAAGCCGGATTCTCTCCTTTATTCGCGTCACCGAGCTGCCGTTTCTGTTTCAAAATGACATGTGAAAGGGGGCTTAAACCTTGAAAGATAGTTAAATTCTTCAGGAATAAGCGCCTATTTATCTAAGCTCACGCGCCTCCTGGCTAAATATATTTACATCCATACATATATATTTGTACACATGGGATAAAACAAAAAACACAGAAATGATATGAGGCATGGCGATACAGCCCAAACTTGGGAGTGATGAAAACGTGAGGGTAAAATCATGAAAAAGGTCACCCATGTCAGGGCGCAATGTGGCCATCATGTTCGAAGCGGCAATGGCAAGGAAGGGGGCAGCGGCAGTCACAGATGGTTCCAGTACACTCAGGGGAGAGAAAAAAAGAAAAAATAGAATGCCGGGTAAAAATAAAAAAAATAAAAGAAATAAAATAAATGATTACATCCGGACATTCAGGAGGGGATTCGGGATGTTGTACCCAGTGCCACGAAGAAAAAACTTTGGTAAATTGCAGCACATCTCAGCTACTGGCGAGCCTGACCATCCGGACCCAGCACAGTCAATACGTAATACCCCTGGTCGATGGACCCGGCAACACAAGTAATATGCATCCCGACAGCGCCATCAGATGCCATAGGCTGACGTCACCCCGCGTCGCCACTCAGACGGAACCAGCAACAACTCAGGTACAAGGGCTACGAAGGCACCGTGAATGCTGCCGAGCGGAGAAAGCAAATCCGACCATGAACAAGAGGCCAACGCTGCTCATATAAGAAATAGGCACATACAAGTCTCAGCGCAATCGTAACATTAGGAGTCAGATTGATACCCCCACACAATCCGGCAGTGCGCAACCGACCCGCCAGGGCCAACAGATGCGACGCACAAACCTCACGCGCCCACCGGCAGGGGGCGCCGCCGCCCGCCGACCAACACGCAAGCAGCACAACCAGCCGACCCCACAGGCGCCAACCGCCCGCCACCACAGCACAGCCGGACGCCATCCGCAGCAGCGGAGCTAACAGCCGCCAGCCTCAGCAGCGCAAGCCACCGGCGGTCGCAGAGCCACCGCACGCAGGCGCCCACAGCGGCCCAGGGCACCGCCCGCGCGAGCCCCCACAGGGGGACCCCGAGCCGGAGCGGCACAGAACCCAGCGGAACTGCGGAAGAGAAAAGTTAGTTGTGGGGAGACAGGACAGGAGAGAGAGAGAGTCGTTGCCGCATGAGAGTTACGGGGAGAGAGAGGGGGCGAGATTAGGTGATCACACGGCAGTTGGGGGGCTGTTTTAAGGACAGGTAGAGAGGTGCCGGAGGCCGGCCTGTGTCGACGCCTATCTGCTACCGTTGTTTATTATTTCCGCGCTAAGTCAAAATGGAACTGGAATCATGTATACGAAGGCAAAGTGATTTCAAGCTGATGTTACCCTACACACACAGACATACAGGTACGTTCTTACAGTGCCGTTCATAATGGTTAATAGTGGTACGCAACTAATAATTGTCAACATATAATTTCTGCACAACTTTCTTGAAAAATGACTTCGACGTAGGCACATCAACCAGATTTCTAATTTTTGGTGAAATTATCAGGTTCCAGGTTCGAGGGGCACAAATGAAGAGGGAAAATTTTCTGTAGACGGTTGAGGCATAGGGGACCTCAAAGTGATGGTTCGTCCGGACGTTTCGTAAGGTATTATCCTGATTTCTACGGTTGAACTTGTTACTTAAGGGAGACGGTAGAGTACCCATTAGATACTTGTGGAGAACTTTAAGCGTGGCAAATTCGACTAGATCAAAAAACTTAAGAATTTTGTACTTCTTGAACAAGGGGCTGGAGTGAGCGAGACGCTCTGCATGATCAATTATTCTTACGGCTTTTTTCTGCATGATTGATAATTTAGTAAGCCTATATTTAAAAGTATTCCCCCAGATTTCGACGCCGTAAGAGAGGATGGGCAGCACAAGGGCATTATACAACAGGAGAAGCTGACTGGGTTCTAGTATATGTTGAGCTCTTTTAAGGAGTCCTATGTTTCTTGCTACGGTATTTTCGACGGTTCTTATATGGGATGCCCACTTCAGATCCTCATCAATATGAATACCTAAATATTTAGTTGTGGATGTTCGGATAAGCTTAGTACCATTCATGGAAATTGGGATATCTGGGTTACAAGCTGCGAACAGTTGGTATACAGATTTCTTTGCGTTTAAAGTTAGTCTATTAGAATTTAGCCATGCTGATACATCCTCGAGACTTTGATTGATATTAGTGAGTAATTCGCTATGTGAACTTGCTGTGAAAAAGAGAGCTGTATCATCCGCAAAGAGCAGAAATTTTGGAATTTGTGAACTGTTCGAGATATCGTTAATATAGAGTAAGAATAACAGAGGGCCTAGGATACTGCCTTGAGGGACGCCCAATGGCATAGACGCAGGGGTGCTGGACATGATATTATTGACTTTTACATATTGCAATCTGTTAAGGAGGTAAGATTGAAAGAAATTTAACTCTAAGGTCTGAAAACCGTAAATTCTTAGTTTTGATAGCAGGATTGAGTGGTTTACCGTGTCAAAAGCTTTGGATAAATCTAAATAGATGGCAGCACATACTTTTTTGGAGACAAGGGAAGAAGTAATGAGATCGTAGAGAATTGATATTGGCATGTACGTGCTATGGTTGGGACGAAATCCAAACTGGTCATCCTTGATTATGTTATTGAGCGCAAGATATTCCATAATTTGAGAGTAGACAATTTTTTCTAATACTTTTGAGATGACTGGTAGAATGGATATAGGCCGATAATTTGTGAAAAGCGAGGGGTCTCCAGATTTAAATATTGGTACTACCACTGCTACTTTTAGTTTATCCGGAAAGACACCGGTTGAGAGACAAAGATTGAATAGGTGGGTGAGCTGTGGGGAGATCGTTGGACTTAAGTGTTTCAAAATTTTTGAGCTAATTCCATCAAATCCAGCACCTGCATTACCCAAGGAATTTATAACTTTCTCCGTTGTGCTGATTGAGACGGCGCGGAATCGAAAAGAGCTAGAGCATTGATTACCAAGGTAGTGGCTAGGATCTGAAGTGGGCTGGGGGAGTGTTGCATCAAGGGAGGTGGCTATGGTGGAGAAAAACTGGTTAAATTTATCCGCTATTTGACAGGGGTCAGCAATGGTGGAGCCATCATGTTGAAAGTTTGTGGGGAGATCTTTGCGCACCTTGTTCTTTTTTACAACAGTGAGAAGTGTGTCCCATAGCTTGACTGGGTTTGATTTATTTTCTTGCAATTTACGCTGAAAGTAAAGTTTTTGAGCTGTTCGGAGAATGGAGGTGAGAGAGTTATGGTAGGCTTTATAAGCCAATTCGTCAGATCTACTTTTTGATTTTATAAATTTTTTGTGGAGGTCGCTTCTTTTGTTAATGCATTTTAATATGTTGTACGAAATCCAGGGTTGAATGGGTACCGTTCGTCTGTTGGTGGTTTTAACTCTAAGTTTATCTATTTCTGTGGTAATTGTTTGCTGCAGAATATCTGCGGCAATATTCGGATCATTTATTGAATAGAAGTCAGCTAATTTGGAAGAAACATTTTGCTTCAGAATATCAATCTTCCGGAAGTCAAATGGCGAACAATACGAGATAGTTTTGGAGGGTTTATTTAATTTCGTGTTCAGCTGCAGCCAAATAGGGAGATGGTCACTAATATCAGCTATGATTACGGATGAGGAGCAGAGCAAGGAGGGGTCATTACAGAAGAAGTTGTCTATTAGTGTTTCAGAGCTTGAAGTTATTCTGGTTGGAACTGAGATGCACGGGAAGTATCCTGATGAAGCTAAGGTATTGAGGAAATAGTTTGGAGGTTCCAGAGTGTCAGCCTTCAAAATATCAAAGTTGTAGTCACCTCCCATGATGCAAACTTTTTTCTCCTTAGCTATAATATCCAGTGTGGATTCCAAATAATCAATGAAGAGCGCTGAGGGGTAAGAGGGAGATCTATATAGGGCACCTATGATTATGTGAAAAGAGAGAGGTTTAGTGACTTCCAAAAAGACAGATTGATGACTGATAGAAGTGGACTCCAGATCGTTTCTCCTGCTGTAAGATAGGGAATTGCTTATATAGATTCCAGCCCCTTTACCCTTAAATTCAGGTGGTGATGAAATTTCAAAGGAGTACCCCTGGATGTTATAGGAGTTTTCAAGGCCAGGAGACAACCAAAGTTCTGATAATAAAATAATTTGTGGTTTAGGCTCAATACAAGAGACAAAGTGGTTCAGTGAGTCGAAATTCTTGGGGAGAGATCTGACATTAACATGAACTATCGATAATTTGGATGAGTTTGGGTTTTGTTCACATATTTCGGATATGGATTTGTAATTGCAAGAGTCCAAGACACTGTGCACATATTTAGAGATTAGATTATTATCATCTTCTAAGTTAGAGAAATCTGATTGGAATCTGGGATAAATAGCTCTAGGCAAAGGAATGTTTGTTTTGGCAAGTGGAAAACGTAAGGAAGCTAACCTCTAAATTGCAGAAAAACAAACAACCAGAACAAAGCAAAAAGCTCAGACGTAGGCTACCAGTGAACAGCCTGGAACCAGAAACAATGTAAAGGGGGACTGTAGCTATTGCTAGCAGCTAGGTGGACCAGCTACAGAAAATTTACAAACATAATGTTGAGAAACTGTGGCCAAGTTGATGCTCCTACAGTGGCAAGTGCAAACTCCCTCATCAGCAAGCAAAGGTAAACAGGGAGGAAGATTAAATGACATGAATCAATGAGAACTTTTAATGCATACAATGGCAATGCCATAGGTCTTCAAAAATTAAGTGAGATTGAGGATCACATCAAATTGAGCAAGTGCCTTGTGCAAAGATTTCACATACCAGGAGCAAAGTAGATTATCCAAGTAGCCAGTTGGTACCGCCAGTCCACACCGCCAGCAGAGAGTCCTAAAGGAATTTGAACAATAGTTAATTTGGTGAAAACAAATGCAATTCATTAGAATGAAAAATTATGCATATAAATTTGTATGAAATGTTAACATGCTAGGAAAAAAAGAAAAAGGGGTGTGAACTGGTTCAAAAATAATAATTTACACCTGGGGATAAGTCAGTTGGCAACAGCACATGAAGATATTGAAGGCAGGGAACAGACCAGAAAAATAGGCTTCATGAGATAGAAAGACTGATGCTGATAGTCAAAGTAAAGAGCAATTCCACTGGCAAGCGTAAATGAGAATTTATACCTGGTCAGTGGATCCTGTGCAAGTCAGAGGCGAGGAGGGTCGAATCCCATCTCGCTGCGGGGACATCATGCGCTGAGGCGGAGCAGATGGGGGCAGCAGAGGTGGCTCAGCCAGGGCCAGGTCAGTCATCTGTGGGGTGGCAGCAAGTCTGAGCAAGGGCATAGGCTCAGTGGGCGACACTGAGATGCCCACACCAGCATCCCCCGACCCTGTAGCTAATTCAATAGAAGGCGGGGACACAAACCCAGGGGGCGCAGAGGGGAGTGCAGGCTCAACCTCAGCAGCAGCAGAACCATTGGCTACGCTAGTCCCAGGAGAGGGGCCCACAGGTGCAGGCAGCAGGCTGCCCCCTGCAACACCAACCAAGGGCAAGCAACCACCCGAAATCCCCTGACTCTGCCAAGGATCACCCAACTCAACAACTGCAGGGCCAGGAGCACCACAGGGGGGGACCACACCTGCAGGGGGGACCAGAGCCGGACCAGCATCCCCACCCTGAGCCGCGGCCCCCCCTTCCAGCAGCCACCACAGGACCCAAGGCAGAGGGAGCAGGATCATTCCTAGAGCCCCCAGCAGACCCCCCGGTCACCCCCGCCGACCCCACGGCACTATGTATATCACTGGTGGGAGCCACAGAGCGTCCAGATCCACCCCTTATAGCACCATCCCCCCTCCCCCAAGTGTCCAGCCCCCCTGCTCCGCACACAGCTTCAGGATGTCCTCTCTAGATGTGCCAACCAAGATTTCTGTGGGCCTAGTGCTGCTGTGGAACTTTACGAAAATTCGGCCACTACTTGTATAGTATGATTGAAATGGGGAATTTGTCCGAGGTGTGTGGAGGTCTTGAAGGGCTTTGACTACTGCCAGGCGCTCTGCTGTAAGGCTCTCATGAATAATAAGGCCATGCCGGATGGGTTTAGTTCTACGACTGTAGACGAACATCCTTTGCTCCAGGTAAGCAAATCTAACCAGCACTACTTTTTTGTTTCTCAGTCGATGGCATGCTGTTATTTCACCTGGCATTACTGACACACCGAGATGGTCCTTCATGAGTCTGGAGGCTAAGGCACGAGTATTCTCATTTTCCTGTGGGGGAGGAACAGCCTTCCCAGAGAGCAGCAAGGTGAATTTTCGGCTGTACTGTGCCTGTTCTTCTACAGCACACATAAGTTTTTTCTGATTGGAGTCTAGTTTAGTTTGGTGAGCAGATAGTTGGGTCTGGGTAGCCGAAACAGAGGCACAGCTCCTGTCGAGAACAACCAAGTTGCTCTCCACAGCCTCTCTGCGGTCTATGTTCTCAGAGACTTTGAACTGGAGTTCTGTCACCTCAGTACGGAGGTCCTTCAGTTCCTCCCTAGCTTTTTGGAGTTCTCGCTTATAACTACCCATTTCATCCCGAAGAGTTTCAATAATGTTTTCTAAGAACTTGACAGTGGGTTTTGCAGCCTTCATCCCAATGCACTTAGTTCAATACTTGCTCAGTAAAAATTTACCCTATTTGCCAGAGAAAGGGAAGAGAGAGTGACAATTTCTAGACACAATCGGTAAAGAGTCTGGGATATGCGGCCACAGGAACTTCTAAATTCAGCTGGTCCACCTAACTTCACTTGTACCTACTTATGAAAAACTGAGTGCAGCATAGATTCAAGATGACTCTTGCCAAATAAGTAGACCAAGACCATGAGAAGTAGTACAGACTTCTGGTGAGCAATGGAATTACGCTCAGAAAAATTCAGAGGACCTAAGCTCTCGCTCTGAGTAATTGGTTGTTGCAAAAGAAGGCCCAACTAGGTAATACCAATCCAATTAATCCCAGGTCCTGGTGCAGTAATGTCGGCCTGACAACTGAGGGGTAGGTACCTAGGTTGATGTAATTAGTATGAGGCGGGCGTTGCTCAACCGTATGGGGAGCCAGCCAATATGCCAGAAGGGCAACAAGATTTTCAAACTTAGAAATATCTGTGGGAAGAACACGCGATTAGTTTCACACAAGAAAGAAAAAAAGGAGCAATTGAAGTGGGCTAAGTGGTTACTAGTGAACGAACGAGCGAGTCAGTGCTGAACTAATCTCACGCCCAATAAACGAAAATCAACCAAAGACTAGGGGCGAGAAAAACAAAAATTACACAAACAAGCAATCTATGCCTACCTTACAATGGAATTAACCTTGAAGTCCAATTATCCCAATATTGATATCAGGTAGGCAAGTGGTGGAGGCAAGCCCAAAATGGCGGCGCCTGTCCGCAGACTGCAAACAAAAGTCGCGATCGGTTAGGGAGTATAGAGAAAAACTGACAACTACAACGGTCGAGAATACAAAAATATTCTTATGAATTTTGATGAGATTTTGATTACAAAAACTTGAGTACTTAAGCCTACACCTATAATATCTACAAGAAAGCACCCATATAGTGCGCACCTGGTCAATGTCAACAGAGCGGGCGGGCACGTCCGGCACCAACGAGGGATGGTGAAGGAATGAATTTCGTTTTTCAAGTGCTGATGCTCTCCAAAACATTGTATTGCGAGGGTAATGCAAGCAGCTTTGCTTGTTTATGGCTTATTTCATGCATTTGCCCACAGAGAGTGAACACAGGGAGAGTGCTAAGAATATGTATGTACTTACATACATATAAGGTTTTCAGCGGCGTGCAAAAAACACATGGTGAGATGTACATGCGCTTAAAATAGACAAGAAAAATGCTAAAATATAGTAAAAAAACAGGGTGTGTGTCTCAGAGACATGAACACTCCTAGTATGTAGGGAAACCACTCACTTGAAAGTTTAATACATTACATTGAAATAATGGAACTGCCTGATGGTGCCAACTTATTTACCTGACAGCAATTACTCACAGGGTTATTAGCTCACCAAAATGGTTGGCATGATTGGGTTGGGCCGAGTCATATGTAAGCTCTCTGTTAACACGCGCAATGACGGGGTCTGAGTCACCTTCGATTCATGGTGATGGGGGGGGCGGGTACCCGCCCCTAATATCTAGAGAACCACACTAGACAGCGAAAAATGGCGAAAGGCTTTGGGTAGCCCATCTACTTCTCCATTAAAAATGTTTGTACCACTTTTTGTTACGTCACATTAAAGGTCACTAGAGGTCAAAATATGCCGTCATAGGGATAACATGTAAATGAAGGTTTTTGGTCATTGCATTTTAACAAGCAAAGCCGCCCCGGTAGCTCAGTTGGTAGAGCGTTGGGCTCCGTCCCACTGCTTAGAAGCATGCAGTGGCAGTGCATGTCCAGGCTGGGGATCAATTCCCTTGAGACGCTTCGGCGCTCAATAGCTTACCCGACGTACAGGTCGGCTGGCAACTGACTGGCGAGAGGGGGACCTGAGCGAGGCGGCCGTCCCTGTGCTTTGTGGGACGTTAAACTTTGGCTTCTAAATCAACCCTTCATTGTGGGAATTGCTCGTTGGGGTGGTGGGGTCGGGGTCTCCGTGACAAGTCCCTTGATGACTTTAGTGAGACTCGGACTCCAACAGTCGAATTGAGAACAACTTGGACAAAATTTATTTAAAAAAAGATAGAGCAAACAAATTGTACTATTGGAATCCTCGCAGCAGGCCGAATCGATTGATATATAATATGACATGCTATAGCATTTTACCATCGACCATTACCATTTGAACATTTTTTGACCTATAGGTCAAATCAGGTCAAATATGGCCTTTGACTTGACCTGAGTCAAATTAGTCAAATGAAGGTCAAATTCATATCATTAGAACTGCAAAGACAAGGCCAATCTACTAAAGTTAAAATAAATGCTCTATATCTATCCAACACTAAATTATTAAGTTAAAACCATTTGTTCCATGTATTTCCAAGGGAGAGGTCATGGCTCGTACCTGACCTTTAGTCAACAAAGTACAAAAAATACCGGAACATATTTTAGAGAACTCGGTGGGCTCATTATGTGATATGAGTTACAAAAGAACAAGCTCACCCTGTTCTCTCTCCAAAAAAACCCGAGGGGTGGCGGGTGCCCGCCCCCGTCAATGCGCGTGTTAAGTTAGAAGCAGACCTTGTGTACGCTTCTTGTCCGCTCGGTTGTAAATTTACCAGTAAAACGCCTTTGTTGGCGAAATCAGAACAGACACTTATGTTTCAAATGACTTATGAAGGCTGGCTTAAAACTTGTCGGATTGCTCACTCTTAAAACTTGTTGGATGGTATTTGCCAAAATCGCAACGAAATCGCAGTCAGTCCAGCCCTGGATAAATGAATAAGTATCTTATAAATAAATGCTTGCGACCAATTATCTTGGAACACAAAAGACAAAATCAGTGGGAAATAATTAAATCTATGTTTATCTTATTAACTTTTTTGAAATTGTACGCAAACTAGTTGCTTATATGAATGTGGATGTGGCACCTTTATAACGTAATTTTAACTGAGATAGCCAAGTTTTATAGCATGCCCGTAAACCCGGTAGGTACTCTATACATCATTTGTCTTTAAACTCAAAATTTCCGTAGAGAAAAACTAAAAACAACCTGAAATGAACCCCACATGTACCCTCCACTGTTGTCAGCCGTTGGAGTGACGACATATGCTGGCGTCACGGTGAGTATCAGCCAATCGAAGCCCTTGAAGCCTATTGAATGAGGTAGTGGTTGCCAGATCATGGCATCATCCACAGGCAGATATTTATTTCTTTCCCTGGAGGAGCGTTTTAAAAATAAAAATATCGAGGTTATTGTACACTTTTCAGAGAAATCATGGACGCTTCCATGATTTTCGGCTAAAAGTTTCCCTAATTACACTAAATTCCAGGATTGGACCAAGGTGCCACCTTGCACACCAGCAGCCATGACAACTGTGGCATGCTGCTAAGGGTACATGAGGGGTACATTGCAGGTAGGTTTTAGCTTTTGTCTACGGAAATCTCGAGTTCCAAGACAATTGATACATTGAGTACTGGGTTTTCCGACTTGCTTTAAAACTTGGCTATCTCAGTTAAAATCACGTTATGAAGTGCCACATCGCCTTTAATAGCTTACTACAGTCGAAAATATCCTCAGAAATATATTTATGTTTATTCAAGCTGACGTGCCTATCGGTTGTAAGTACCTCGTTTTCAATCCCTAAAACTTTCCAAAATATTTATTCAGAACGTATTGCGTTTTTAAGATATCGGCGAAACGCATACCCACATACCTCTGGACCGTATTTTTTATTAGGGCCACTCCCAACAGGCACACTTGCCCAATTACAGGGAGTATTGGCGTGGGTGTTTAAGGATCCTCTCCACCGGGTCAGATCGGACACGGAAGGCAGTTTCCTGCCGTGGGGATTGAACCCACGTTAATCCATGCTATCTGATCCGAAGACTGGCAACGAAGCCACTAGGCCACCCCGGCCCCCGGCGTATGTAACGGCCTTGTTTGCAAGTTTAATGCAGTGAATTGATTTGATGCAGCTTACTGATGGTGCAAATTTCATTTACTTACCACTTAAGCGCAGAGTAATAAGCTCGCTAAAAGCGTTTGTACGGCTAGTTCGAGCCAGACCGGGTATTATGGAAGCTTTTCCAATACGTTTGAGGGGGACCTCGGCTGAGTAATAAACATAAGGTCAATTACTGGAAAATGGAGTTTTACTGATTCATTTCACTTCCTTTTTCCTATAATTGTCTCTGTTTTTTTTGTTTGTTAGCCCGGCAGCCCTTCTTAAACTCTTTCAGGCGGTTTAACCCTCGCCCCACCGGGGGCCATCGATGGCCCCCTATTTTCCGGGATAGCAGAAAACGACGAGGCGCAGCACCGTGGTTGAGGGCTCTACCTCTCACTGCATCATTTTCCCATCATCCCTGAAATTTTTACCCGGGTCACCCAAGGTCAGGTCACCAGACGAGGTCAACCAAGGTCACCTCACTTCTTTAGAGCTCTGTAAGGCTACATTTCAAAGTCGATCGATTTGAAACTTCCTACACTTCATGACCTCCGGGTCTACAGGTGTATATCCGGATTTTTCGATTTCGTGCCTGAGGTCGGTCACGAGGCGACCTCTCCCATTGGAAAGCATGGGGAAAGCTATTTCATGATATAAAAGCCACAAAAATGATTGCAAATACTCGACTGCTCGAACAACGTTATTGGACACCCTTTCCGGATCCCAGGGTCATATTTGCCCTTTGACTTTTCAAGGTCATCCAGGTCACCAGAGGTCAAAACAGTATTTTGACAATAACTTTTGACCTAATTGAGCTAGAGGGTGAACAAACACCATCGTGTTTGTCTTGTCACTGGTTTCATTTGATATACGGCAAGGTCACTTTGTGACCTTTCGTGACCTCAGGTCATATTAGGTCACGAGGTGACTCTGGGGTCAAACCACTGGCGGAGGTCTTTACGTTCCACATAGCGGAAAAGTACTGGCAATTTGCTATCAAATGTACTTTACCAGGTTCAATAGCTCTAATGGCATAGAGTTATGCCCAGTTTGTTAATCATTGCTATTTGAGTGAATATAGCCGATCTTGACCTAATTTGACCTCTAGTTCAAACCATTGACGTGGCACTAAAACATGGAAGTATTTCTTACTGAATTCACGCAGCTTTCATTGCACTTCGCAGATTTGGCTAACGCCCATATTTTCGGGATAGAGGGGGCCATCGATGGCCCCCCGTGGGCAGGTGGCGCCGACCCCGGTCGGGTTAAAGCTTCCAAACACGTCATGATGTGACATTCGTTGTCTCTTCTCGTATTTAGACTTCAAAATATCCTCTATTCCGGAATTCATGTCTTGCAATCGAAAGTCCTGGCTAATAAAAAATCTGCAAAGTTTAACACGCGCATTGACGGGGGCGGGTACCCGCCCCCTCGGGTTTTTCGGAGATAGTAGAAAAACGGCGGCGCGTAGCGCCGCCGTACTTGGTATACCTTTTCCCTCATCATTTTTACAACTTCTGTGAAAATTTTAAGGTTAGGTCATCTCAGGTCAGGTCACCAGTACAGGTCAAGTGACCCGACCTCAAAAAAAGTTTAAGATAGCATAAGTCGGAGCAGGGTGAACTTATCCGATTGAAACTCATATCACATAATGGCCCCACCGAGTTCTCTAACATATGTTTCGGTATTTTCGATATCGATTACCTAAGGTCAGGGACGAGGCATGACCTCTTCATTGGAAATATATGGCAAATATGGTTTTTACGGAATAACTCAGTAACGGATGGTGATAGAGCATTTATTTTAGCTGCATTAGACTCGCCTGGGCTTTGCAGTTCTAATGATATGCATTTTATATAATTTGACCCTGACCTGACCTCAGGTCAGGTCAAATCCTTGATTTGACCTAGCAAGGTCAAATTATATATTATTCGATTCGGCTTGCTAAGAGGATTCATAGAGTTTAAGTCGTTTTGCTCTATCTTTACTTGTTCAGATGTAATGCCCGAAAAACTGAATTTTACATGTTATCCCTATGACGGGCATGTTTTGACCTCTCGTGACCTTAAATGTAACCTGACAAAAAATGGTTCAAATGTTTTCGATGGAGAAGTAGATGGGCAGCCCAACGCCGTTTACCGTTTTTCGCTACCTACCGTGGTTCTCGAGATCTTAAGGGGGGCGGGTACCCGCCCCCCGTCAATGCGAAGGTGGCTCAGACCCCCGTCAATGCGCGTGTTAATGGGTACTCTTCTATTCTACAATATGTTTTAGATTTACAGGCTTCACGTGTCAGTAAATTCTAAAGAGATGGATATATTTCGATATCAAATGACTGATATAAATTTTCATGCCATATTTATATTTTGTTTATATTTCAGAGGGAGTAATTCGGATTAAGTATGGTATAATGCTTGCGCACTAAACTCAGCTACAGCTCGTAGCCGTTCTATGCTAATCCTGGGATCTGGGCTATTATTTTGCATACCAGATGGATTGTTTTAATTACATGATTATCTGTAGGAAAGTTTTAATTTTTTCCATACCGACAAAGACCAGAAAAAGCTGATCCTGCCAAGATAGTTGTAGAAAATCTCGTGGATAACGAATATCACGTATTTTTTTAGCGAGACTAGTTACTCATTGATGGTATGTAAACTAGTCGTTCTGTACGTCATAGATAATCACTTTCTCTTTTGTAAGACTCCTCAAGCCATTTTCGCGCGGGAAAACGTTCTTATCTGGGGATAAATGTTGGCATCCGTTGGGAAAGATAAATAAATAAATAACCTGGTGATTTACGGTGAAATTTTTTCATGCTTTCAGAGCCCTTGCGACAATAGTTACTTATTTTTATAATTTGTAGAAAGTGAAACATCTTTGGAAGCACGTTAGTGGTTGCGCTGCTGCTCGGCCCTGTTGTAAACCTTTCTTTTCGTGCTGTTGGTTACCACTATCGGCTGCCCTTCCTGCTGTGAGTCGGACCACTGCAAATCACCATTGGTCCTCTCGCACTTCAAACCACAATCACCCACAACCAATAGAAGAACCGGTGCGATGGAAGTGCTGATCGTCCATCAAGGGTGACAGGATTGTGCTCGCCTCAGCGTGTGGAATCGCCACTCAGTCCGTCAATAGGCTTTATTAGATTTAGAGGTACTCAGACGTCCAATCTTTTGTTTCAAGCCTTAATGATTAAATGACGCGTATCTGGTTTAAAAATTTGCTGGGTCGCATATAGGACCCATTTTCTCAATCTGGTTGGAAATTCATTGGTACATTTGCATAAATTCAATAACTTTACAGGAAATAGCGATAGACCCTATATTCTGACGCAAATGTGAGTTACGTGGCACTGTGGAATATATAATGTATATTATGGCCCATACTGCCCTAATCTGAATTGAGATTAAGCTAGTTTTACGATTTGAACTAGGAAAGTCATATGACAAATCATTTAATTTAACTTAAGGAGAATATTCAAATTTTAGATCTCTATTTTATCTTAAGATTTACTATGTTAATCTTTATCGAAATAAGCTTTCGTCTGTTAATATTAATGCATCGCCACTTTCCCGCACTTAGAAATATTCGTGGAATACAGCATAATTTTCTTGCGTAATTAGCTATTGGATCAGGACTTTGGAGTATCTAAAAAGCTCAGCACGGCCTCGTGAGAATGGCCCGCGCACATTCGCGGATAAGCGCAATAGCTACTAACGGCTGCTGGGGATCGCTGGCGGTGCATTTTACAGGCTGCCGCCCCCAGCAGATCTGCTGGGAAGCCAATAGCGATGGAATCGATGGTGGCTGCAACAGATGGCGCCGAACGATGCGCCAGCACTCCCACAATAGAGCCGGGGTCACACGCCGCTGCTGAGATATCTCGTGCATGCTTTCAAGGCCGGTATCACGGCTGTCGTCTTTTTCCATGCTTTTCCCTAGTAGAGAAAATATATTTGAACTCAGCGAACGGGTACGGGGCCGCAGCCATGTTCTATACCGATCTGTCGCACGTTGGCGATTCCCTGTTTAACACGCTCAATGAAGAGGGCGTCGACGCGCAGAGGAGGGGGCAAGATACTAAAGTCCACCCTCCCCTTGGGATTTAAAGAAAACCAAGAGAGTTTGGAAAACGCCCATTTATGTTTTTAGGACTATGGAGAAATGCACCATAACCATATTTTCTTGCTGTAGGTCAATATCTTCAAGATCAGACGAGGTCATGAAGTTAAAATTTGATTCATACTTGGGAACTTATTTGAAGAAATACCGCGACTGCGAAGAAAATGCCGCGAATGCATCGAAAATAACTTAGGCTCTGGATGAAAAGTCTCATAAAATGTTCTTTGAAATGTTGGCGTCAGGATCATCCAAGGTCATTGACCTATAACATTACGATATAAGACATTCCTCATGGTGTACACTACCACGATCATCGTACCAGTCAGTCATCGGGCGGTGAATGAGGGCCTGATCTTAACCCATGAACTCTTAACTTGACCTTTGACCATGATTTCAACATTGAGGAACTTAAACTTCGACGTCCCAAGTATAGATATACGTTATACAGGGTGACATCATTGGACCGGGGACAAAGATCAATGATCTTGAAACTGTGCTGTGATTTTGACCTGAGACCTTGGGCATTGACCTCGGCATTCACGCGAGGTGACTGTGACATTTTATCCCGAGCATACGATATATGACGTTCCTACTCGGTCTATAATTCAGGCAAACCTGTGCCCCCGTGTGATTGTGGCGGTCTCAAGATATAGTACAACTTCTAAAGCCAACAAATAAAAAACCGCCGAGTAATTTCTCAAATTCTCCCGCTTTCCAACACGCTGATCAATTCTCGCAAAGGTAGGTAAGTAGATTGTTCTGCTGCGAACTGTTCTCCCGGTGCCTTTAAACAATAGGAGTAGGACACTTAAGGGCCCACTCCACTCTGTGTCCTAATTTAGGCATGACATCAAAGGAAGCCAACTGTAATGTTTTGAACTTTGCTATGTTTATGAGGCGAAATTGTAACTTTTCGGAACGTCCGAGTGATGGAGGGCACGACTGGAAGTAAAGTAAGGCTGATTAAGGATTATATCGGCTACCTCACTAAGAGTGAAGAGAGACGACAAAACTTTTTAAAAGCTGCAAATATGTCTGCAAGCTCTTTCCGAAAAGTTGGACATCGGTTCTGGCGAAGTGTTGCACTTTCTACTACAGATGGCTAGGGATCCAGCGTAAATATGGTTGCACATAGGTTTTTACTCGTGGACCTTGCCTTTTTGTCTTCGCGTTGTAAAGATGATGTATGAAAATTAAATAAACTGTCTAAAAGCAAATTACTTTTAAATGAGGTTACAAGTACGAAAAAACCTTCCGTGAATGCGCTGTGTAATTCAAAACTCAATATTTTTTTGCATAAAACGAATAATGTGGAGTGGTTTTGTTGAAAAAAATATAAACATCTCGCGGCAAAAAGAAGTCAGCGTCAATTAATTTAGATACTTTTCACAGGGGTCAAATATAATTTGAATGCATGTTTTTTTGACTATTTTCATTTGGATCTGTAGGCGAAAGAAAAACCGAGATAAATACAAACTGTTAAGACTTTGCTTGTTTTGGATTGGCTAGTGTATTTACTCCGGCTCAGTACTCACCCATCGGTCGTGTATGGCATAAATGAGAATCAAAGCAGCTAGAATAGTATAAAATATTTAATTTAACTGCTTGACTTATGTACTACCATTTTAAACTGACTGCCGACATGAACCGATTTTTTTATAAACCGCAGAAATGGATCGACTACAAGCTCCAGTGGAACCCCGAGGACTACGAGGGAGTCGACACGCTCTACGTACCATCGGAACACATCTGGCTTCCCGATATTGTGCTCTTCAACAAGTAAGCACTCTCGTTCTCTGACTTGATGGGGAAGTACGGGTAATTCGTGATCAGAATTTCCCTGTTTCTGCGATGATTAATGTACACAAACTTTTAAACTTTTTTGTAACTTATGTCCAGCAATCTATCCAAGACTATGCAGGAACTTGCTTGATGAGCAATCTGCTCTGCTCTTGTCACATTACGTTACAGTCTTCAGAACCCTGTGATTTAATTCAATAGTCATGTCTACACGGATATATTCTACAGCCTATACGATATATTGCCTGTCGCACATTATACCTATAAACAGTTTAATGCCTATAAAAATAAAGCTGGGCCAAGAAATAAGAGAGCATCGTGCACTGACACCGTTAGCAGACAACTGCATTACTGGTGTTCTACAATTCAGAGATGTGGAGGCATTACCATTTTCATTTCCCCACCGCGACCGGGCATCGCTGCATGCAGTCTTCTGATAAATGACGGTCCTTATCGTTGTTGATTATCATATATTTTCTGAGGGCCTCTATGAATGCCTCTCAGTGATACGCGCACGGTTCAGGAATCCTAAGTGCGTAATCTTGAGAAATCGTGCCGAATAAAGACCCCATCACGTTCCTCAGCGCCCACAGGTCACTTTAAGCGATTGTACTGAATAAGGTCTCCGTCATGCCCACAGTGCTGACGGTAACTACGAGGTCACGTTGATGACGAAGGCGACTCTGCGATATGACGGAGAGGTCGTCTGGAAGCCGCCGGCCATCTACAAGTCCTCCTGCGAGATCGACGTTGAGTGGTTCCCGTTCGATGAGCAGAGCTGTGCCATGAAGTTTGGAAGCTGGACCTACGATGGGTTCCAGGTCAGTGAGGGCTGCTGATTATTTAGGTGGAGGGAGCTAAGGAACGATATGTTTGTATGCATGGTTCCTTGTTTCCAGCGAGAAGTATTGGCAGTTCCCTCGGATATCTGAAACAGGACCGACAAATATACAATAGTGCACGAACGGTGGGCATTTTCTCGTTAATCTAAAGTATAATTTTCCTTAAACAATGTTTTTTTGTTGAAAACCCAAAAAAAGCAGCCTGCTTTGACATCGTCTGACCTGGCGCGCGCCACGTGCAGTCCATTCTATGCTGCTGCCGTGTGATTTAAAACCCTTTATTCCCTCATACCACTTCCACCGGAAATGTATTGAAGTCTCTGGAGTTCGGTTCTCAAGATGGTGTTGAAGAAGGGACTTTTTTAATAGCATGCAGTCACACAGACAAAAATGTTCAAGTTTCCCATTTCATCACTTCGAACAATACAAGCACAACTTTTAAACATAACTCTACTAATGATGCAATTTGTATCAGGTTGACCTGAAGCACATGGAGCAGACTCCGGGCAGTAACATCGTCGACTTCGGCATCGACCTGAAGGAATACTACATGAGTGTGGAGTGGGACATTCTGGAGATTCCCGCCAAACGAAACGAAGAGCTGTATGTTGAAATACCCTACCCAGGTACGCTCAGCGAGTTCTGGAAGTACTGAAATAAATCCATCCTTCTGGGAATTGCAGGGACTTTGACTTATGCTCAATTGGCCCATACGTTCCTGGTATCACTTAACCGATATTTCTGTATTGTGGCACGTTGATAAAATCTACAGAAATTGTGGCTTTTCAGACAGCACTTACAATCCACATTCACAGTGGTCAGATTAGCTTATGCATATGACGTGGACCTATAAGTATACGACAGTGAGGGAAAATGAGCCGAGGAAAATATTTTATTCAGATTTATCACTCTACGGTAATGAGGGAATATTATTTTTCGATTGTTCGCTCATGCTGGGTGACAGAAAAAAACAGTTTCCACAAGCGTTTGAGGGGTTTTCGTTCCGTTGACACAACCATACAAGGGTTCAGTACCCAGCCTTGGCTTCGATTGTGGGGCGCTTAACGGAACTCTAAGTACATACCTCTCCACGCAATCATTGGAAACCGCTCTTGTGCCTTACTTACATCTTGTGCCATTTTTTGCCCACCTCTGAGGACAAGATGTAGGTCCAGGGGATCACGTCATCTATAAACACCTTTGATAAATACAAGCTACAAAAATCGCCCGATGAGGACCCCAATTTGACAGCTCAGCAGCCGGGTCGATACAGCCGTCGGCCTCACGAGGGCGATTCGTTGGGATCTGCGCCTGTGTCAGGACTTGATGGTGTCACAAATCACCATCAGCATCGGGAGAACATTGATAAATGTGAACAGATCAAATTGGAAGCGCGCTCCATACGAAATGTGTAGTTAGTAAATGCAAAACTTTATTATAACGCAAATATTACTGCAAAGGCTTCATACACATTTCATAGCAACAAAACGGAAGACTTCGACAAATCTCATCATCTCTGTCTCCAAAGTAGTGTCTAGGTATCTAAATACCTCAAGAATGACAACGTGACGATAGTGTCATTCACAAAACGAGATATGATTAAAAATTGGATACATAAATCAGGATCGCCCACGGAGTGGATGATAATTGTCATGAGAGGCATCACCACGGGTCTGTCTAACCAGGGCATGGGAGGTAGCTGACTGGACCTAGCCAAAATGGAACGCAGGGCAGTGGCGGATCCAGGGGGGCAAAAAGGCAATTGCCCCCAAACGGAAAAGCTCGGGGCAAAACTATGTTTTGCCCCCCAAAGCGATCGACCTTTTTCCGACTCTTTTAGCTTGTAAGCAAAATTTTGGTGCTTCAACTCTAAACTAACAGAATTGAGAAGTTCAGTGTAAATATTGGGGCTTGGATAAAATGTTTTGGCTTATTTTTCCCCCGTGATTTTTTTTATTCCAAATCCTCAAAGGCATATTGTGCGCATTTCACTGCGTGACGTTTTTTTTTTGTTTTCACTTGTTTGCCTAAACCAGGCTAGATCCACGCAGGGTGGCAGACAAAGCTAGTAACTTGATGGGATGCTGTCGGGTAGGGTGCTATTAAGACAGCTTGCTTACATTAAATTTGAAATATTTCCTATCCTCTAACTTGATAGCAGGCGAAAAGTTAAGATGATAACTGATGTTCCACATTTTGGGGAACAGTCTCCGCCTGGCTTGGAAACTGAGAACACGCATGTCTTCTTGCCCCGCTTTCGACGCCTATGACTGTTTATGTGCCATGTATCTCGTAGGTGCTGCCATGCTAGGTTATTTGATATCAAACATGCTGACCAACTTGCTACGGCCGCAATTCCAAAGAATCTGCCGGTTACTTGCCTGATATCTATCTAAGATCTGCTAAAACCTCACTTGCTCCTCAGATATCACTTTTAACCTGACGATGCGGCGGAAAACACTATTCTACACGGTGAACCTCATCATCCCCTGCGTGGGCATCAGCTTCCTGACCATCCTGGTGTTCTACTTGCCGTCGGACTCCGGCGAGAAGGTCACCCTCTGCATCTCGATCCTGCTGTCGCTCACCGTGTTCTTTCTGCTGCTGGCTGAGATCATCCCTCCCACCTCGCTGGCGGTGCCGCTGCTCGGCAAGTACCTGCTCTTCACTATGGTGCTGGTGACGCTCTCCATCTGCGTGACTGTCGGCGTCCTGAACGTGCACTTCAGGTGAGGTGTCGCTAACGGTGCACCACGTGCTGACATAGCAGCCCGCACACAGCACACGCTGAGCACCGCCCAAAAAATTTTGGGAAAATTATACTCTGCATGTTATCATGCACAGGATTCAGTGCACGAGGGATTGAGAACGTTTTCACTTAGCTGACCTTGGTCTTTCCTCTGGAAGTGTCAGTACGACTAAGTAATGATAAGCTTTGATAGATGTCCACTGTTACCGTGTTCTCTTATTTTGAGTTCAGCCTTAGCTTCTTTTAAGGCCATGTTCATACTTTAAAACCTATTTCGAATGCAATGTCCAAAACTCCAGTAACTGACATTGAGTAGTAGCCTTACTTAGGTAGCATTAAGCACAACACTTCCATGACTCTTCCTAAAAATGTAATAGTAAGAAACACGATGATCGTCTCGCACTCGAAATTTCTTTCCGGAGCGTGCAGCTGCTCTGTCCAGATAAGTTATGACCGCCAGTCTTGGAGGGTCGCAGCTGAGCGACAGTGACAGAACCAAACATTTTCCAGAGAGGGGAGGGGAGGGTAGAGTGGCCATAACATGTTACGAAAATCCAGACAATTGTTAGCTTTTATGGTCGCGTGTAGGAAATATCCACCAGGGTTGAGCGTCATCCTTTGCTGCTGCGCTGGCTCTGCGCCTGCCGTGCGGAGCAGGCGGTTAAACGAAACATGGTGCGGCGGCGGCCCAGGACCCGATGGCGGTCTGCTGACCGGGAAAGTGGCTGGGTGGGCAGCTGGTGCCGCTCCATATAACACAACCTCAGTCCGCTCCCGCACGGTGGATCACACCCTCTGCTGGCACGCTGCGATACTTTATTTTCATGTCATTTTTTTCCTCCGAGGGAATATACACCTCTTCACGGGTTTTAAGCTGAGCCAACAATCGCGGAGGGGATACCAAAGTTCCCCTGGTTTCACGTTGCGTCTCTTCTAGAACTCTCCTTTTACGGGGCAGCAGCGGCACATGCTTAACACTCGCAGTGGGAGGAGGGGGGGGTCTAAAAACCCCCCACCTATTTTTCCAAGGTGCCGGGGAAACTGTCGTAAGTTGGAAAATGTCACTTGACTACATTTGAGAGAATTCGTAGGCACATTAACTGATAAAATATTTTGAAAATCGGTCAATATTTTTTACTTATCGTTTTTCAGATTTAGACCTATATATCGGGATCGCTACAATCGCGCGGTCTCACCAGCTCGACTGCACTCTAGACCGATTTATGACGTAATAACGCCATATAACCGGTATGATTTATGATCAGGAATCATTAAGAGACCCGCGCGGGGGCTGGTTGACCGGATTCCGCTCTAAGCACGTGCTTTTTACTTGTAAGCGGTGAGTTTTCGGACAAATGAATCATTAAACCTAAGTTTTTGAGCATATCTATCACGTGGCTATTTCAGTTCAAAACACGCGGTAATTGTGTCGCTTTTTCAATTGAGGCATCTTCTAAGTGAATTCGGGCCATTTATTGTTATGTCCTGTCAGACTTACTCCTCCCTCACCAAACCAGATTTTCAGAATTTGCTTTCAGTTCAGTAAAATTCTAATCATACAGTGTGACCACAAGCAAAACTGTTCTAAAAAAAAATTAGAGACCGGTCAGCTATTACATGTATATAAACGTAGAAGGTAAAGCATGATATTAAATATAGATAGATAGGTTCAGAGTAAAGGGTTGCGTAAACGGAAATGCATTATATCTTCGGTCGGAAAACGGAAATATTTGCTATCTTAAGGCCCTTAAATCTCATTTAGATTAGATCAGATCTGGTCACTTCCTGCCTGGCCCATTACCTACATACAGCCAGAAAAATAGCACCAGACCATCAGAGGCGCAAATATCGGCTCCTCAGCTATTTGCAAGTGGGTTATGTTATTTTGACGTTGTGCTTGTCGTGCTCTAGAAGTAGATTGATGTGTAATATGAGCTTAACAGGTCAACGGGTGATTATTACCTGGCTTGAGGTCATGTCATTTAATTTGCTACGTTGGGAGGACTCCAATGGTGCTTACATATTTGTTTTAGCACCACTCAGTAACGATCTAATGTGGAAAATGTGCTATTATCTGCTACAGCCCAATGGATTCTTCTTTGAGCTCTGGTGACCTCAGTGTTAACCTGGCCTTCTACCTCAAATGGTTTCCCTTTTTCATGGCAATAACTTTTGGACGCAGTCCGTAATTTTGATGTAGCCAGGAAATGAGACAGGCAGGAAGGGAGGGAGAGGGAGGCAGGAACACGCCCCCATGCGGGACACATCACACCAGAGAGCCTGAAGGGGTGCGAGTTAATGGACGCACATATCGTATTTTTGGACACAGTGCGCAAGCTTCCCCCTCTGAAAAATTGAACATCTTGTTTCCTGGCAGTTCCAGGACATATATCCTGAAACTGCTAGGAAACAATTTTCAACGGTCATCTGTTCAATGTTCAATGTTCAATGTTCAATGTTCAACACCGCTCAGTGTTTTGCAGTATCGCGAACTATTAGCCGTTTTCACAACGTGAATAAATCGAAATCAGCCTTGGGTGTCTTTTGGTAGTTTTTTTTAACATTTCCCAAGCCAAAAAAACCAGCGTTCATTTCAGTGAAACTATAGAAGTTTGAGAAATATACTTACCCAAAATTGAAAGCAATGACCCTAAATATCTTGATTCTGAGCTTTTCCTGGCATTAAATTCAATAGATAAATCTAAATTAATGGATATATATTTTAGAAATATCCCAAGATCTTGGGCGTCTTTTTGAAAAAACCGACCTCCAGGGTCGGTTTTTTCAAAAGACACCAAGCCTCTAGATCCCGTCTTTTCGGTCTCTAGATTTGTCTGGAGGGATTTTTCAAAGGCTTCCATATGCAGGAGCGAATTTTGAGGTCGGTGACTTATGCAGGACTTGCCCGCTTGACGTCACTGCTTACGTCATAGCCAAGAACCAATCATCGGACAGTATTCTGGGAGCAGCATGGCCGCGTTCAAGGCCCTAGAGAGAGAGAGGTGGCGTTCGGGGAACGTGTTCGGGATAAGTTTGTTCTCTAATGTTTCTTTTTTCATGGTATATGAGCTACGATCGTTATTTTACGTGTGTTTAGGAACAAAAGTTAGATATTTGATTGAAATTATTTGATCGTTACCAATTTTTTGCGGCAGTCAGGCAGACATTTTTCCCATCACCATACAGATCGGGGGTCAATTAAAGGGGCAGGTGCCCCTCCTATCGACCATCTGCGCCCCTGAATCATAGGCGGATCCAGGATAGCCGATCGGGGGTACCTTTCCGGGTTGGCACCATCCAGACCAGGAGGGTGCCACTTTTGACCAAAAAACTATGAGGTGGGCGCCAAATCGTATCGGTGGGCGCCGATTTTCACATCCTGGGGAGGGGAGGGGTGAGAACCGACATTTCAGGGCAGCGCTGTGACCATTTTAGGGGGCGCCGAGCATCAATCGGAGGGACACGTACCCCACCCCCTGGATCTGCCTATGCCCTGGATGGTTACGGTGCCGCCTGAAGGGTTGATGGCGCCCCTGAAATGTCGCTTTTCACCTTTTCTCCAAATATGCGAAAATCGGCGCTCATTGTTAGGATTTTGCGCCCGCCTGAAATATTTTGCCGGTCCAAGGTGGCGCCCCCTGGTCCGGATGGCGCCCCCGGGAAGGCGCCGACATTGCCGATCGGGGACACCTTTCCAGTGGGCGCCACTTCTTGCCTGCAAAACTTTTCAGGTGGGCGCAAAACCCTATCGGTGGGCGCCGATTCTCGCATTCTAGGGGGGGGTTGGAAGCGGCATTTCATTTCAGATGGCGCCGAGGGTCCATCCTAACCCCCCCCCAGATTCGTGTACGCGAGGTGACGGAACTAGTGATGTGGGAGGTGACGGCACTGGTGAGGCGGGGGTGACGGCACTGGCAAGGCCGGAGGCGGGAGGCGACGGTGTTCGTGAGGCGCGAGGCGATGGATAGTTGGGGGGGGGGTGGGGGAGACCATGACGCCGTAGACTGCACATCGGCTCATCGAACAGTTGAGGCATCTCCTCCGTCGATATATCGCCGGTGTCACGTTCACGAGTGTGTCGAGGACTGACTGAATCAGAGGGGGCCACCGCTGTTCCAAGGAGCCGCCGCAGGCCCGGGTTGGGCCGTCGCCGCCACTGGCCCGGGTTGGGCCACAGTTACCCAGGCGACTACCGTTGCCGCAGGCCCAGGTGGGGAAGCCGCCGCCACCGAATAACTTCTCACAATGCGGCGACCGGCAAGTTGCCACGCAATCTCCAGTAGGCGGCAACTCCATCGGCCATAGCTTACCAAACATACATAGGGGTTGTAGGTCAACATGGTGAAATGGGCAGTGTGCGTCTGTGAATTTATACGCGCCCCGCAGGGGAGGGTGAAATTCGCTCCTCCTGGTTTTTCCAGATAGCTCAAAAACGAAGAGACGCAGAGCAACGAAACTTACGGTACCTTATTCCTAATCAATTTTACACATCTGACCAAATTTTTGAGTTAAGGTCATGTCTGGTCAAGGAGCTATTTAAGGTCAAGTGACCCGACCTCAAAACCTAAAATTACGAGTTTGAAGCGGTGCCCAGGGAACATCAGCGAACCGATCACTTTGAAACTTCCACAATATGATAATGTCATTAAGGTCTACAAATCTGCTATCTCGGAATTTCTATATTTTTTACCTAAGGTGGGGTTAATTTCTTGGTCACCCCATTATAAGTCTATGGTGAAAAATAGAATGGGCTCGTTTTCAGTAAATATTGCATAGATAAAGCTGAAAATCCTCAAACCGTCTATTCTTACCACGATCTTGAAAATTAAGTTGAGTTTTTAACCATCTGACCTCTCAAAGGTCATATCAGGTCACGGGAGCATAGAGTGATTATTTGGCCAATAACTTCTCATTGAATTGAGATAAAGCTCCCATTTTGCTTGCATTGTGCTTATATTGTCACGGGTAGTCGATTGATATACAACATGACGATACCGGGTCACTCTCTGACCCTGACCTAGCTCGAGGTCAAGTAATTTTCACTATTTGACCTAGGAAGGTCATATTATACATCATTCGATTTGCAGCGATGAGAGGAATCCAATGATGCATAAATATTTGCTCTAGCCCCCTGAGGGCAGATCTAGAGAGAGAAACGTACACTGCTCTGTTGTAAGCCTATGGAATCTTCTTTGACCTATGCTGACCTCAATATTGACTTGACATGAAAATTCTTCGTATAAAATCGCTTCGTCTTCTCAAGAACTTTCCAACACCACCCATAATTTTCCTTTAGCTTTCGTGGGGACGGAGATACGAAGGGGGCGCGTCATGCAAGGGACCCCAGCTGGGCATGTTAAAATGGTACAAGAATGGTAAAAACAGTGTACTTCAACTTCCCACTCTTTGCATAGAATCGTACCATCCACTGTATTTTCCTGGAGTAAATATGCTATAAATGTCAGCTGTAGATGTCTAATGTGCAAAGCCAAGCTTGCTGAAGCATGTGGGGTTGATTCACCCAGCATGTCAACTTCAAACTTTGGTTCACATCACTAGAAGCATGGGCGCCAAAAGCGGGGGGCATCTCCCCTGTTGGCCAACCAAAAGGATGCCCCTCCAAATTTTTGGTCCATTGCCATTCATGCTGTCAGGTACCAAATATGCTCAGAATTCGCCTTCCCAGGTCAGCACCAGCTGGGGTCTGTCCTCCCCTGTAAAAACTCTGTGACGGTGCCCCTAACTGGAAGGGGCGCCGATGTGAGGCATCATGTGACTTGCTGATGCATGGAATTCACAAATGGTACCAAACTTAAGCCTGATACTGCACCACTTTAGAGCTTGATACTTTTAAGGTATCAAAGCATGAATCCCAATAGCATGACAAAATGATCAACACCAGGAAACCCCTTTAGTTACTCCTTAGTTATCTCAGGAAACCCGGTATCTTTTTGGTAAATGAGCAATGCAACCAACAAAGCTACGCCATCTTATTATGGTGAATTAGCATTACTGCCTGTTGGTATATTTTAGAAACAGGGATAATCTGTACATACCCTGTATTTCACTTGGAACCACCTTGAAGCCAACCTCTTTAAATGACAAGAAAAGCCTGACATGGCCTGAAAAGCATATATAGCTCTATTTCAATAATAAACAAAATGTTTTGTATTGCTCAGTCCGCAAAGTATGGCAGCAGGCCAGACGAGTCGCACCAGCCATCTAAAATTCTCACACCGTCAGCCACCAAAAATTAGCACCGATCTGCCATATACCAGGGAGAAAAGCGCATTCATTCCCACTCACACGATGCAATGCTACCTCTCTTATTATTAGTTAGTTGAGGACTTTTTATAAGGCCCCTCATATGTCTTTGTAACCATTTAGCCATTATTTGTTAGGTTTTCAGTATCACCTTCCTCACATCAGTCTCAGAAATTTGCACCAGGTTGATAAAATTTGCACCACTCACTCCTGTCGCCAAGGGCACTGGCACCGACGAGATATCATCAAAAACGCCATACTTTGCACGCTAGTGTATTGCTAGTTGCATAGCATATATACCCAAGAAAACCTGAGAAACCAATATGAATTATAATTTTCCAGTAGCGCCCACTTCAAGGTGAAAACCGCTTACAGTCAAAACACCCATACCCTGAATTAAGGATACTGGACGTCACCACTTAATTTTTATTTGAGATGCTCAGACTACAAATGGCGGGGGAAAACATGCAGTGGGACAAAATTTTGGACCAAATTCTTTGTCTTCAAATGATACTGCTCAAACAATTCGCCAAAAAATTAGCAAGTCTCAAAATTTGGGTGGATCCACACATTAATTGTAATGAGAATGCAATTAAAACATCATTCAATCCCGAAAATTTGGCATAATATCTACCCTGATTTACATTTCGGGATTCCTCTGCCTGTCACCCTTTGTTTAGGACACCCCTGCTCGTATGCGAGTTGGTTACCTAGGTAATAAACTTTTTCTCAATGTAATTGGAAACTTGCCCGAGTATTACACAAGCAGACGTTACCCTAATCCCTACTCCTTTTGTTTTGAGCTTATTACACAGCTAATATAGAAACTGAGGGAAAAACGACATGTAAATTGAAGCGACTGGGTAGCAGGAGCATAACTGATGCAAATTTCACTCATTATACGACTTATTAAAGTTGAATTTCATTCTTTTTAATTCCGTAACACTCAACACAGGGAGCCCGGCGACTGTGAAGCATTGCCAGATGTGCCAGATAATTTACTCAATAAATTCCCAAGACTCTTGTGAAATTCCGACAAATGGCAGCAATATTACAGTGCTACCAAAAAACGTTTTAAAAAGACACCCAAGATTTAATTCACGTTGTGAAAACGGCTATTGTCTCCGTCCCTCCTAATGTACCGTTTGCAATGCCGGTGCAGTGAGCAAACTTCTGAGCGGAAATCTGCAAGTTATGACAGCGTGGGAGGACTATAAATCCTGCTGTTAAATCATTCAGGCTGGGTATCCGGGGAAATCAAACCCAGCGCACAACATTTCGGTGTCTTTGTGCAGCGAATAACTCAGCGTTTCAGGCGAATGTAAATCCATAGAGGTACGCTCTGCCTGGACCGGTTGTGATAGGAAGTGAATTTGCACATCATCAATTTTGTTCTTCAGTGGAAAATTTGCTTCATAAAGACAAGACTTGAAAAGTGTCAAATACTTCAAATGTTTAAACAAAATGGGTCACTATCAATATTTTGAAGAAGAAAAATCAGCATTCCAATATGCTAAAGGTAGGTACAGTTCTCGTAGAAAGCAATTGTCTCTTTTCTCTGCTCAACATCTAAAATGCCACATTACATGCCTAGTTTGGACTCAACTATCTAAAAGTGTTTCCCATGTCATATTTTTGCCACGCATATGGTAACTCCTAGCAGGTAAACATTGTGTTGTGCAGATGGAACTGTTAAATAATTGTGTTAACTTGTAGCTGTCCGACTGAGAATGGCTTCACTATTGACTGTATGTACGCTAGTATCTGAACTTTGCACTCACAAATTAAACATTTATATATGTAAGGGCATTAGTTAGCTGTAATTACCCCAGAATTACACATCCGACCGGTTTTCTATTTAACGGGCGTGTGCATTGTTGTTTATGCCGTAATACTCGGTTCTAGAACAATGAATAAAAGTACAAATGACCGTCGATTTTATAGCTCTGCCTCCCCTTATAATTGCAAGTAAAACTAAATTGTACTTAAAATTATTTCTTGTCCGTTGTCGTCATGCAGTTTGGAAAATTACAGCTTTTTTCTATCCAAAAACATCTGAGACTTTACCCCACGCTTTACACATTCAGGCCACTGAAACAAAGTATCCAAGGCATCGGCACACACTATGGCCAATGATGTATATTTTCACCCATTGCATCATGCGCATTCTGATGAAGTGCTGTGCCCGAATATATAGCCACGGTGTATGCACTCCATTTTACAATCTGGATTCGAGGAGGCAGGCCATTAACCCGCGCCCTGGTGGGCCTCCGAGCCACCTTCGCCCTGGTGGGCCTCCGAGCCACCTTCGCCCTGGTGGGCCTCCGAGCCACCTTCGCCCCAGTGGGCCTCCGAGCCACCTTCGCCCTGCTGGGCCTCTGAGCCACCTTCGCCCTGCTGGGCCTCTGAGCCACCTTCGCCCTGCTGGGCCTCTGAGCCACCTTCGCCCTGCTGGGCCTCTGAGCCACCTTCGCCCTGCTGGGCCTCTGAGCCACCTTCGCCCTGCTGGGCCTCTGAGCCACCTTCGCCCTGCTGGGCCTCCGAGACACCTTGGCTCTGGTGGGGGGTGTTGAACAGTCCCGCCCTTCGAACTCGACTCTTATGCGGGATAGCGAAAAAAAACGTGAAGACTGCTGGATAGCTCGCTCACACCAAAAGTTAGTGAAGCAGCTACGTCAGTCACTTTTTGGCTCAGGTCAATATTGAGGTCATGACAGGTCAAAGAAAGTGAGATTTTGAGTATAGTTTTTTGGGCTCTAGCGTCTGACAGGGTTGACTTAGAATCATTTTTTGGCACCATTCGCTTCCTCACGTCACGGTAAATCAAATAATGTACACTATGACTATGCTAGGTCAAAACACCAAAACGAAAAATATCGCTTTCCAGCCTAGCATAGTCAATATGCACATCAATCGACTCGCAATAGCAATTCAAGCGTAATGGTATCAAAATATAAGCTGTATCACAATTTCCTGTAAAGTTATTGACCCAAGCCTGAAAAACTGCTTAATTAGCTCCAGATGACCTATCAGAGCTCACAGGTAAAACATTGCAACATGAACCTGAAAAGGGGCCCACGATACTACGATTTGGAGAATACGAAGGTATTCTCAGCTGTATATACACAAAAATACAGCCCAATTCCTGTTTTCCCCATGCGTTTCCAATGGAGAGGTCAACCGTACCTGTCCCTAGGTCATCAATATGAAAAATTCCGGAATAAGTTTTGTTGCATCGGGTAGGGCCATTATGCAGTGTAAAGTTTCAATCCGATAAATTTACTCATTTCTTACTTATGCCTCTTTAAACATTTTTGGAATTGAGGTCACTTGATCTGCACTGGTGACCTGACCTGAGATGACCCAACCCTATATGTTTTGTGGAAAGTTGCGGAATTGATCAAGGATAAGATGTGCCAAGTACGACGGCGCTTCGCGGCGCCGTTTTTTAGTGCCACCGGAAAACTCGAGGAGGTTGTTCATGGCCCCTACCGGGGTGAGAGTTAAATATCTTATCAGCTTTTTAAACTGCTTTGGATAATGAAAATTCATGACTCCTAAGAATATTCTTGCTTTTCTCTGCTGCAAGTAGTTGATCTGAAAAACTATACTGACCGATAGTCGCGATTCCATCCCTTATAATCAGTAGGACTGACTAGTGTCTGATGGAAAGCGAATAGATTCACTTTCCACCACTAATGGCCATCACTGGTGACAGTATTTTTGTGTCGTCTGTATTTGCTCTGCCTCATCATTGGCCCGCCCCACAATCTTGATCTCTACAACAGGAGAAGGGTTATGGCCAAACCGCAACAGGCAGCGGGCGACCTGAGAGACACCTAGCAGGCAGCGTCAGCACTCCTCAGCGATACTAGTGACATCTGTTGAAGCCGAATAGGGATAGCAGAGAACTTCCCAAGTGAAATACATACAGAAAATATAATTGACATGCAGCTGTTAGGACTCTAGGGCACGTCTGCCTACCCATTGAGAGCTACTTGTAAGGCTTTCCGCGTGGTTCTTTTCTACTTTAATATGGAATGTCTACCGAAGGGTAAAGAGCAGTCGACACGCCTGCCCCGCCTGCCCTTCCTTGCACCTGCTCTGCACTTGCAAAATATAATAGTCTCTCGCTTTTTTGCTGTAAAAGCCATATTTTTCCAAGCTTTATATTTGTAATGAGGTGCGCTTAATCGGCCTCTGTTTTTTACGTACTGCGAGAAAAAAATATCGATATTAACTTCACACATTGGGATGATGAATTGAAGATTCTAGCTGAACGAGGAACAGTTTCAGAAATACTCTTCGGTTAGCAGGTTGACGAACTACGAAGCAATGCTAGTGCAAATGTGTCTATAGGTACTTTAACTTTTATATCCTCTCTGACGAAGGTGTAAAATGCATTGAAAGCACTTTAAATAAGAATTTGCTCTAAGTTGGATGTCTATCACTTTCAATTAAAGGGAATGTGGCACCTTGTTAAGATGTTCCCTGGCCTCTCCCCTCGAATCCGGAAATGTAAAAAACACTGAAGATTATATATTCGGGCACAGCCCTTCATCAGAATCGTGGAGTAAATATCAATAATTCTCAGTCCTAGTATGGCTATACTAGGACTGAGAATTATTGATATTTACTCCACGATTCTGATGAAGGGCTGTGCCCGAATATATAATCTTCAGTGTATTTACATTTCCAGATTCGAGGGAGAGAGGCCAGGGAACATCTTAACAACTCATCATCATGCTCCTCGCCGCAGCACTTCAAAACTTATCAACGTTGGAATGTGGCACCTTTATAACGTGATTTTGATTGAGATAGCCAAGTTGTAAAGCATGCCGGGAAACCCGGTACGCAACATATCATTTGTCTTGGAACTCGAAATTTTCGTAAAGAAATGTTAAAAACCTACCTGAAATGTACCTAATATGTACCCAAGGAGCCGGCCATAGTTGTCAGCTTTACTGACGTCACGCTGACGTCACGGTGAGTAGTCAGCCTATCGAAGCCTATTGAATATGGAAGTAGTTGCCAGATCATGATGGCATGCTCAGGCAGAGGTTTATTTCTCTCCAAAGAGGAACATTTTAAATATAAAAATACTGAGCTCACTGTAGATTTTTCTCCGAAAAATAATGGACATTTCATGAGCTATCAGATCTCCTATGATAGTCATCAGGAGTAAAGTTCATAATTGCAACCGTTTTCGTTATATTCTAATAACGAAACCAGTTATATATATATATATATATATATATATATATATATATATATATATATATATATATATATATATATATATATTCGTATTAACAGCGCTGGTTAAATTCGATGGCTGATGTTGCTTTTGAGATCTTCTTAATAGTTCGGATGATTTAGTTGACGATGTGTCTTTCTTCTCTGTTTAAATCGTAGACCAATTCGCCAAAATTCATATATTACGAAATTAAAAGGATTGGAAGAGTTAATATCATGTCAGGTAAGTAATATTGAACGCATTTTTCGACCGGTTTCAATTTATATTTTTAACCCGCGCCCCACCGGGGGTCCGGCGCCACCTTCGCCCCACCGGGGGCCATCGATGGCCCCCCTCTAACTCCGAAAATATGGGCGTTAGCGCAAATCTGCAAAGTGCAATAGAAAGCTCGCGTGAATTCAGTAAGAAATTATTTGGCATGTTTTAGTGCTCAGGTCAATGGTTTGACCTCCAGAGGTCAAATTAGGTCAAGATCGGCTATTTTCACTCAAATATGCAATGATTAAGCAAACTGGTCATAACTCTTATGTCATTAGAGCTATTGAGGCCTGGTAAAGTACATTTGATAGGAAATTGCCAGTACTTTTTCCGCTATGTGGAACGTAAAGACCTCCCGCCAGTGGTTTGACCTCCAGAGGTCACCTCGTGACCTAATATGACCTGAGGTCACGAAAGGTCACAAAGTGACCTTGCCGTATATCAAATGAAAGCCAGTGACAAGACAAACACGATGATGTTGTTTCACCTCTCTAGCTTAATTAGGACAACAGTTATTGTCAAAATACTGTTTTTGATCTCTGGTGACCTTGGATGACCTTGGAAAAGTCAAACGGTAAATATGACCCCTGGGATCCGTGAAAGGGTGTCAAAAAACGCTGTTCTGAGCAGTCTGAGTATTTGCAATCATTTTTGTTGCTTTTATATCATGAAACAGGTTTTCCCCATGCTTTTCAAATGGGAGAGGTCGCCTCGTGACCTGACCTCAGGGCATGAAATCGAAAAATCCCGGACATACACCTTGTAGACCCTGGAGGGGTCATGAAGTATAGGAAGTTTCAAATTGATCGACTTTGAAATGTAGCTCTTACAGAGCTCTAAAGTTGAAGTGAGGTGACCTTGGTTGACCTCGTCTGGTGACCTGACCTTGGGTGACCCGGGGTAAAAAATTTCAGGGATGATGGGAAAATGATGCAGTGAGAGGTAGAGCTCTCAACCGCGGTGCTGCGCCTCGTCGTTTTTCTGCTATCCCGGAAAAACCTTAGGGGGCCATCGATGCCCCCGGTGGGGCGAGGGTTAAAGCATTATCAAGAAAAACATTGGAAAATCTGTTGAGGAACAACCTTAGTGGGCTCGGAGAGATTGTAGCACATATTTGAATAACATTTTACACGAGCAACAGTATAACAACAAGCTTCGTCTGAGCAGATCAATATGATGTACAGTATTTTAAGTTGGCAAGGTAAAGTTTGCATTAGGTAACACAGGCTGAAAATTAAAATAATGAGTATGTTTCTAGAGTACGTATTGAAAAACCTAACTGCGAAATATTCACGATATGAATATGACAGTGTACATAAACGACTAAAATACATTTCATTTTGAGCAAATCTAAAACACAATCGAACACACTTCAGCTTTTAATGTGAGCATGGTATTAAACATATAACCGCACCTCAAATAAATAAAAATTAACTACCTAACTAAATGAGGATTCCTGTGGATAGCTCCCGCCGCTTCTGTGCCTACGTGCTACTGTGGACACGGATGTGGGAGGTGCAGTATCTCCACCTCGGACATCTTCACAACCGCTTCTTCCTCCTCCATCATCTGTGCGGTTGTGGGTTACCAAGGCTGCCTGCTGTTTGGTGCCCCATAAAGCTAACTTTTCCAGTCTATTGTTCCGCTGGCTGCATATGGGAGGAGCGTAGTCACGAATATGTATGGCCTCTGCTATTTCGATACGTCTGGCATCACTCATATGCACTATTTCAGTGTTGTCAACAAGGTATTTTCGGGTGAGGGTGATGTGCTCAGTTTGCATATGGTCTTTTATGGACGACTTCTGGAGGTGCATCGTCAGCCTGCGAGACAGGGTAGTTAAAGAGAAACCAACGTGATGATTTTGACGGAGTCTACAACCTTCGTCTGGGCAGTTAAACTGGTACATTACGCTATTTTAAGAAAACCTCATATATCTCAGAAACTATGATAGCTAGAAACATTTTTCAAACACCATTCGAAAGCTCTTGAGATGCGCTTTCATTGCAGTCGCATTCATTTTCGTGTCAGGTCAAAGCCTAGGGAGCTACAGGTCACTAGATATTGGGCATATTCTTGGGAATGCCCATAGCCACCCATGCATAAGGGCGTTTACTTTTTCGCTAATAGCTTCCAAACCAAACAAGATACAGCCATAGTTTATGCACCATTGCAATCCTCTCGTCAATACAAATCGAATGATATATGATATTGCTATGCCAGGTCAAATTTAAGAATTTGACCTGACCCAGGTCAACGGTCTGACCCAACTTGACCTGGTATAGTCACGATGTATATCATTTGACTTCCAGTGACTATACAAACACTTTGGTGACAAAATAAAAGCTCTATCTTATTTTATTCAAAATTTATAGAGGAAAACACCAACAAATGCTTATTTGACCTAAGGTGACCTTTTAAAGGTCACAAGTCAAAAATTTTGGCATCAGCTCCAGAAATAGGCTAAGAGCAAGTCGCAACCGATGTTTGAAGTTGATTCCATCCATACTTACTGAGAAAAGCTCATTTCGTGATTTTCCCCATGTATTGACAATGGGGAGGTCATGCTCTGCACATGACCTTAGGTCACCAATATCAAAAATCCCGGAACAAATGTTGTAGCTCCTGGTGGGCCCAATATGTGGTATGAGTTTCAACTTGATCGATTAACCCTTCTTTTAGTTATGGGGTCCTAAGTATTTTTTGAGGTGAGTTCACTTCACCTGGCCTGGTGACCTGACCTGATATGACCTTGAGCCAAAATTTTCAGGAAAGATGTAAAAATGATGAAGGAACAGCTAGACCAAGTTTGGCGGCGCTGCGCGCCGCTGTTTTTTGATAACTTTGGAAAAACCCGAGGGGGTCTAAAAAGACCCCCCACCCGGGCGAAGGTTAACTCTTCCAATCCTATTAATTTCGTAATGTATGAATTTTGGCGAATTGGTCTACGATTTAAACAGAGAAGAAAGACACATCGTCAACTCAATCATCCGAACTAATAAGACGATCTCAAAAGCAGCATCAGCCATCGAATTTAACCAGTGCTGTTGATACGAAATATTCTGCCGACTATATATATATATATATATATATATATATATATATATATATATATATATATATATATAGTAGTCTGGGAAGAGGGGGCAATACAGCTCCTGCAACTGATTCGGACATTTTACAGGGGTGGCTTAGTAAGATAAACATGGAAGTGCGGATGATCGTCGCCACCTATCCAGAAGTGGGGGGGGTTGGAGGCTGTGAGTGAAATTGTTTTACTCGTTAACGGAAAACTACGTCTTCTTAAACGAGAAAATACAAACTTTAGGGCAAATCGTAAGTTGTTGGGTGATTTGCGCCTAATACGCATTTGTGTTCCAAGACAATGTCTAAATGTTAACGCCTGTAGCCGTTACATAGCATAGGGCCATTACTTCCCGTCACGTTGTCGTGCCGTGGGCGGGTAGAGCCTGCCGCTTGGTTAGCGGGTCCCGGTGGTTAGTGGTTAGAGCCAACCGTTCGACTAGCGGGTTTTCACCGTCTGCAGGCAGTGTCAACAGGTCGTTTACGGGGTACTGGTGGTTAGCGGGTAGTGCCAACCGCTCGGTTAGCGTGTGCCACAGGCGAGTGGGTAGTGCCAACCGTTCGACTAGCGGGTTTCCACCGTCAGCAGGTAGTGCCAACTGCTCGGTTAGCGGGTCCCGGTGGTCAGTGGGTAGTGCCAACCGTTCCACTAGCGGGTTTCCACCGTCAGCAGGTAGTGCCAACTGCTCAGTTAGCGGGTCCCGGTGGTGAGTGGTTAGAGCCAACCGTTCGACTAGCGGGTTTCCACCGTCTGCAGGCAGTGTCAACAGGTCGTTTACGGGGTACCGGTGGTTAGCGGGTAGTGCCAACCGCTTGGTTAGCGGGTACCACGGGCGAGTGGGTAGTGCCAACTGTTCGACTAGCGGGTTTCCACCGTCAGCGGGTAGTGCCAACTGCTCAGTTATCGGGTCCCGGTGGTTAGTGGTTAGGGCCATACGTTCAACTAGCGGGTTTCCACCTTCATCTGGTAGTGCCAACTGTTCAGTTAGCGGGTCATACCAGCTGCTCAGTCAGTGGGCCCTCCCATTTATAATGATGCGTAATAAAGATACATGTATAAATGTAAGAAAGTACTGACAGTTCAGTATTCCTTTATCCTTCGCCCGGGTGGGGGGTCTTTTTAGACCCCCTCGGGTTTTTCCGAAGTGACCAAAAAAACGGCGGCGTGCAGCGCCGCCAAACTTGGTCTAGCTGTTCCTTCATAATTTTTACATCTTTCCTGAAAATTTTGGCCCAAGGACATATCAGGTCAGGTCACCAGGCCAGGTGAAGTGACCTCACCTCAAAAATGTGTAGGACCGCATAACTAAAAGAGGCGTTAATCGATCAAGTTCAAACGTATACCACATATTGGGCCCACCAGGAGCTACAACATTTGTTCCGGGATTTTTATATTGGTGACCTAAGGTCATGTGCAGAGCATGACCTCCCCATTGTCAATACATGGGGAAAATCACAAAATGAGCTTTTCTCAGTAAGTATGGATGGAATCAACTTCAAACATCGGTTGCGACTTGCTCTTAGCCCATTTCTGAAGCTGATGCCAAATTTTTTGACTTGTGACCTTTAAAAGGTCACCTTAGGTGAAATAAGCATTTGTTGGTGTTTTCCTCTATAAAATTTGAATAAACTAAGATAGAGCTTTTATTTTGTCATTAAAGTGTTTGTATAGTCACTGGAAGTCAAATGATATACATCATGACTATACCAGGTCAAGTTGGGTCAGACCGTTGACCTGGGTCAGGTCAAATTATTAAATTTGACCTGGCATAGCAATATTATATATCATTCGATTCGTATTGACGAGAGGATTGCAATGGTGCATAAACTATGGCTGTATCTTGTTTGGTTTGGAAGCTATTAGCGAAAAAGTAAACGCCCTTATGCATGGGTGGCTATGGGCATTCCCAAGAATATGCCCAATATCTAGTGACCTGTAGCTCCCTAGGCTTTGACCTGACACGAAAATGAATGCCACTATAATGAAAGTGTATCTCAAGAGCTTTCGAAAGGCGTTAGAAAAATGTTTCTAGCTATCATAGTTTCTGAGATATATGAGGTTTTCTTAGTACACCTCGTATTAGCGATTTTGACCTATTTTGACCTCTGGTGACCTTGATATTGACCTGACAAGAAAAATGACTGAAGTATTTTCGATATCATTTTCGAAGAGCTTTCGATTGCGTTTTTGCGCTTTTTTCTAGCTCTCTTAGTTTTTGAGATCGTGGGGGGTCTTTTTTAGCCCCCCACCAGGGCGAAGGTGGCTCGTACCCGCCACCGGGGCAAGGGATATATTTCATGTATTTTCACTTCGAGGTCCTTCCGTCACTTAACATCTTATCGGTGTGAGCTGAATAATAATGATTTTGTCCCCACACAAGCCATAAAGATTGAGAGCCTAGGTGCGCATATGTTACATACAGAGTGAAGAATCAGTCATTCTGCATCCTAAACATTTTGCAGATTGTCCAACCAGTTTGGCAATCTACAGGATGTATATTTCAATCTACTTTGAATAATGCCTGAAATCCTAGGCATTCTGCAGAATGTCCAAACGCTTCGGTGAATTCCAGAATAACTGGGTTTTCCCCCTACCAGTAATGCATGCACATTGCACATATGACATTTGAATATTTTTTTCTGGAACTGGGTCACCTTGTATATTTAATTATTTTCGCACAGGAGTACGATGTAAAGCTTTGGTCAGCTGCTCCAGCAGGTGGAAACAACCTCATTTATATAACCATTCAAGCCACACTTATCCTCCGAATTGCACATTTGTGGAGCCATCTTATTCCGTGCGCCCACATCTTCACTTCCTCATCACTTGTTATCTTCCAGAGCGAGGTTTTCGAGCTGGCTGTTGAGGCTATTCGCACGCCTGACACGTGCTGTCAGAACTTAAGAGCTTAGCACAAAACAGAGGTGTAGCCAAACAATTCTCACGGGGATTGGGCGGGAGGGGGCAGAGGATGGCGACCTTTTCAGCTTGTGACAGTTTGTATAGCACTCTACTGAATATCGTTAGGGAGAGGTCGGAATCGCTCTATGCCCCCTGCCTCCGCCTCTGGCGCCTGTGTCTTAGCAGGAGTGTTGCGCGCCGTTGCAAGAACTTGGCGGGTGGGAGCTGGACGTGACCAGCATGCTTTGACTGCGTAGCGACTTCATGAGGCTGCTCTGAGAGCACGCAAAACACACGTCTAACCTGCTGGTGTTGATGTGATTTAACTTCCCAGTGTCAGAAAGGTTAGTATTTTTAAGCTAATGGCAATGGGTTGGTTAGCTGACTGACTTATCTTCGATCTATTCCAAGCTCCCACACTTCTTCTTTCAAGCTTTTCGCATATCCTTATCACGCAGGCTCACCAATCACCATGCACCTGCAGATGGCAGCCCCAAAGATCACCTCAAACAACATCATAATCGCGACAGCACCCGAAAGAACTTGGTCAGCAGCATCCTCACCATACGACAAACAACCGACCGGCGGAAACTACCAATCTACGTAGCCTTCATAATAAAAAAACAGCCTGACCTGAACAAGCAAAACAGAATATTCACATCCTGCCTCGACTTGGGGCCAAATGATGTATTCGCGTTATGCACCACTTAAGTGCGTCAAATGTGTTAAAGATTTTGTGTCGCATAGGAAGTGTTTTCGGTTATCTACAATCGAAAGGCATCCCCAACGTAATTGCATGTTTTGGTTATCGTGAATTCCAAACAATTGTCCGCATAAAACAGGAAGGGAGTGTGAAAGACAACTTATCTGTATTTTTTACTGATGATGAATATTGCTATTCAAAAACTTGATTTAAATATAACCCATTTGCAATGCATATATATATAAATATATATATATATATATTTATATATATATATATATATATATCGGTATTTATGCCACCAGGTCACCTGCCACGCACAAAATGGCTCCATGGGTGCGTCGCATCTTCTTGTACCTGATGCCCCGACTACTGTTGATGCGGCGACCACTGTACGGGCCGCGCCGACAGAGTTTCGACCCCAAGACTCACCTGCACGACCACGTCTGCACGGCCGGTGCCGAGTACATGTCAGGGTGAGTCTCGCCAACCCGGTTGGAGAAAAGATCGACTAGCGGCAAAGTGGTGAGGGTTGGTGCTGAGTACATGTCTAGGCGAGGCCGCGGAATCCGCTTAGAGTGAAGATTGACCGGTAAAAAAGTGGTGAGTGGGTAAGTGAGTCATAAGAAGTATTCATAGCTTGCATTGGCAATTCAATGGAATAATTGACACCATACTCTGTTGCAGTGGACCCGCGACCGGGCTCAATTGTATCACTGGCAGAGAGGCTTTTAACTCCGTCTATAGTGTTAGGAACTGAATATTTTTATTAAGTTTTCCGGCTTGTAGAAGGTCAAAACATCAAGTTGTGCCGCTATAATTTGCATTTTGATTTGCATTTAGCACTGCTGGTTCCGCTAAAGAAGCAGTGAAAATGTTACGATTGACCCCAGTCCCGCCTAGCTTTTTAGGCTTCGGGCCATTTGAGCGAAGATTTTCAGATCCAACTTCCGGGCGTCTAATAACAACTATGAAAACATTTTAAAGAAGAGGTGAGTAGTAGGCCTTGGCTGATTGGTTCTTAAAGCGACATATTCTCACCTCTACCGATGGAACTTCCCCGGTACCGACCCTTCAAGTCAGGAGCAGCCGAAAACACACGCGGAGACCAGGGTAGCCGCTCCGCAGCACTATCAAGAGAAGTGGTGTAAAGCGGAACGGTCTAAAACTCAGGCGATACCGTGCCGCTGAACTGGTCCCTCCTGCGGACAGCCGGGGTCTGCCATCAATGGTCAGTTCGAGTATGGCGGAACAGTCGATTGTTTCAGAGAAATGCTGCGCTGCAGTGCACTTCATCACCGCGGGCCAGACCGTTAGCGACACTGGCGGGTCAAGGTACTGGTTAGCCACACTGGCGGGTCCAGGACTGATGCTGGCTGTCAGGTAGGGGAGGGGTTAGAACCAAGACCTTTAAAGGGAATATGGCACCTTGGTCGAATCCTTGAATTTAGTGTCCTATAGGGTACTTTTAGCCGAAAATCATGGAACCGTCCATGATTTCTCTGAAAAAATTTACAATAAGCTCAATATTTTTACTTTTAAAATGCTTCTCTAGGGAAATACATAAATATCTGCCCGTGGATGATGTCATGATCTGGTAACCACTACCATATTCAATACGCTTCAAGGGATTCGATTGGCTGATACTCACCGTGACGTCAGCATATGTCGTCACACCAACAGCCATGACAACTGTTGCCTGCTGCTAAGGGTACATGAGAGGTGCATTTCAGGTAAGTTTCAACTTTTTTCTGTATGAATCTCGAGTTCCAAGCAAATGATATGTTGGGTACCGGTTTTTCCGACTTGCTTTACAACTTGGCTATCTCATTTAAAATCACGTTATGAAGGTGCCACATTCCCTCTAAAGAGAATGTGGCACCTTGGTCGAATCCCAGAAGTTAGTGTAATTAGGGTACTGTTATCCGAATATCATGGAAGCGTCCATGATTTCTCTGAAAAATGTACAATAGGTTCAACGTTTTCTTTTTTTAAAATGCCCCTCTAGGGAAATAAATAAGTATGTGTCTGTGGATGATGTCATGATCTGGCAACCACTACCATATGCAATAGGCTTAAAGGTCTTCGATTGGCTGATACTCACCGTGACATCAGCATATGTCGTCACACCAACAACTGACAACTGTGACCTACTGCTTAGGGTACATGTAGGGTACATTTCAGGTAGTTTTTAGCTTTCCTCTACGGAAATTTTGGGTTTCCAGACAAATGAATATAGAGTACCGGGTTTTCCAGGATGCTTTACAACTTGGCTATCTCAGTTATAATCACGTTATAAAGGTGCCACATTCACTTTATCGGATGTGATTTAAGCCCCCTAAAGTTTTTCAGGCGAAGTTTCTGGTTGGCACATTTGCTGTGGGGCTTGAGCCAGATTCTTTAGCATATGGGGCATGCATTGTCCATTCAAGTGTTGGTCTAATGGTCCCCCCGAGCACTGGCCAAGTATTGGTCTCGGCAATCTAAGGAGCCCCCAGTGCTGATCTCAGAGCCTCTTTACAATAATGATCGAATGGGCCTCCACATGTTGGCAACATGCCGATCTGATCACAGTTCAGATGACAGGAGGCTTTTTGACCACGACTCGATTACCCCATTTTGACAAAAATTGTGGCCCCCCTAAGACCTTGGAGCTCCTAAAATAAAGTTCGGGGATAAAGACTGCTCAGACAATCCTGTGGTCGTTTTTTCGGGCAAGGTGCGCCTGGGACAAAATTCAGGGGACTTTGACCTTTGCCAGAAAAGGGGGTGTTTAAGCAACCCTTTGGTTTTCCAAGGTAAAACTATTCTACACGGAGCACTCCACACATATCACGCCTTATTATTGATCCCTTACATAATGTTTCTGACAAATTTTGAACTTTTCAGAATTTCAGAGTTAGATTACCTCAAGTCAGTTCACCAAGCTAGGTCAAGTGAATTCGCCTTCAGAAATTTTCCAGGAGGCTTTAGTGAGGATTGAATAACACACACAGTGGGGAAGGGGGTCCTAAGTTGCCCCCTTCCCGCCCCATCTACTTCCCGATGTGGCCGGAGAATTGTTGCTAGCCGGAGAACAATACTTAGCTTCACTTGAGATGATTCATGAGCGCAGCAATTGGTGAAGGTATTTTGAAAGTCGGCCAATAAATTTTGAGTTGTATGCTTTCAAAGTCTTATATGTGTTTTAAGTGTCAAGACCTATACAAATATGGCATATTCCCAATAATGTACGCCATGACTGGTGCTACAGTAGGCTTTGTTCGGGCAATGAGGGTTTGACCTTACAAAGGCCTTTGGTATTGACCTCTTACCTGAGGAATATGTCATATTTTTAGGTCTTAAGTCGGTGACTTTAAGTACCCTTGACCTCAAATTTTCAAAGAACATTGTGTGGGACGTCCAATAGACTGTCGCAATCGCGCAGTCGCACAAGTTCACCTGCACTGTAGACCGAGTGGTGACGTAATAACGTCATATGATCGGGATTATATGTGAAGGTCACCTACATGAAGATCAAGGTCCAAGATCACAGGCCAAGGCAATTGACCTCAGTGTTCCGGAAACTAAGGAAGGCTAGGTTCAAGGTCAAAGGTCAAGGTTAATGGTTTTTGTGATGTCAAACCATGATATCCCGCACAAAGGCTGCTATAGTGCCATTTATATTGTACATTATTGGTAACATGCCATATTCTTACGTCATAGGTCAATGACCTTGAGTGACCTTGACCACAAATGTTCAGAGAAAATTTGGTGGGACCTTTTGCTATGCCCTTGGTCAGCTTTTGGAGTATTCTCGACTTTGTTTGCATAATCACGACATTTCCCAATAGCCTCCGGCTGGGCTCAGATTTAACCTTCACGACCTCGTTTCACCTTGAATTTAGGTCAATGGAACCTAGGTCAATGGATCTTGGCTATGGTATAGATCACTATCGCCCCCACAAACCTCCAAAGGGGGTTTTTGAAACCTCTTTGTTTTTTAGATTTCAGGAGGAACTTTAGATTGCCTCTCCCCCTCTACTGTGCGTTGACGCCAGACCCCTCTCCACTGCGCATGATAACACACACAGTGGAGGGGGTCCTAAACCGGAAAATGCTACTGAGCCACATGTGACAGAATTTATGACTGCATTGATTAGTGATGCTATTTTGAAAATTGGTCGATGATTTGTTGGCTTATAGTCTCTCAAAGTCAGACCTATATCTTAAAACGGTCGCAATCACGTGGTCGCACCAGTTCCCTTGCACTGTAATCCAAGTGGTGATGTCATAAGGCCTTATAATCAGGTTATTCGTCAAGGTTAACCCACATGGGGGTCAAGGTCAAGGTCAAAGGTTAAGGTCAAAGTTTTTTAAAGGTCAAAACCTTAATTCCCGCCCAAGGGCTGCTATAGTGTCAGTTTGATTGTAAATTATTGTGAATATGTCATATTGTTACGTCACAGGTCATTGACCGTGAATGTCATTGACCTCAAAATTGCAGGGAACATTGTGTGGTACCTTTTCTCAATGACCTTAGTCCTTTTTTGGTGTATTCCCGGCTATTCTCCGCAAAATCACGGCATTTCTAAATAGGTCCCCAGCACGGCCCAAATTTGACATTTACGACCTCGCCTAACCTTTAAGATTGTGACCTAGGTCAATATAAATTGCTGATAATAGATACCATTTTTACCTTTACGCATCCCCAACGGCCATTTTTGTAACTCCCTTGGTTTTTTTATATCTCAAGGGGGCACTTCAGGACTCCCCGCCCTCCTCTGTGCATTGACGCCAGACCCCTCTCCACTGCGTGTATTAAATCTCTTGATTTTATACTGACATCATATAAACCGTCCACCGCGAACCAGAAGTGCTGGGGACGGGAGTTTTTATATCCATAGCCCATGGTTAGATACCAGCCATCATCTCTCTGTTGGCAATGCACAGGGAAGATGGCCAAACATGTATATTGTGCCTTACATATTTGTGACGAAGATATCATATGGTTTATGATTGAATTTATGGTTCAATTATGGTGTAAGTCGATAGGGATAAAATACGTTATGGCCTGATCGCTTCCAGCAGTATATCACAGCACACATGTCATCACAGCTGCACCGACTCTGTCGCAAGTATTATATCACAGCACACATGTCATCACAGCTGCACCGACTCTGTCGCAAATATTATATCACAATTCACGTCCATCTCACCATCACCGGCTCTTTCGCCAATATCATATCACATTACACATCACATCACACTAGGACTGGCTCTGTTTCCAGTATTATATCACATTTCACATCACATTGCACCAGCACTGGCTCTGTTGCCGTAAGTGCTACTGCATCGTTCATCAATCGACTTGTGTCACAGAATAAAAGTGTCACAGAATAAATCACTGTTGGGTGACACCTCTAAAAATATATTAATAAGCTACGGTAACTGTAAAATCAGCCAAATCCGTTCAGGTAGCATTCAATCGATATCGTAATGATTCCCACGGGATATGAACTAAGAGTTTGATACCTTGGTGATGAAGCAAATGTGGTCAAATGGACTAATGAACCCTAATTTCAGAGACACGTTCCGGGACCCGTATGCCGACGACTCCACGGCATCTGCATTTAAAATAAACGGAGGCATTGGCACTCCTAACTCTGGTATGTACCTGCACTCTCGTCGCTTACATCACAGTTGTTCATTTTTTTTTACTTGAATTGCAAATCATGTGATAGGTGTGAAAGTTTGAAAATTTATGTTCAAGGAAGTTTAAAAGACTGCAAGTTCCTAAACGTTTTTTTTTAGCAAATGGGTTTTCAAATCCGAAATGTCTATCAGCAGTACTTTTTTATTAAGAATTCCCATGCACTGTCCCTGATGTATGTATCCAATAGTTTCAATCTTCAGCTACTGCAGCAGTGGACTTTGAACTTTAAAATATGTTATGTACATAACTTAATTGCTTTAGTTTTGCTTCACTTCTGTCCTCTATACTCGTTTATGTTTTCTTTACGTGGCTCTGGATATTAATTTTGGTGCTCTTTTTCGCTTGGAATAGTATATGTGTGTTACAAGTCCTAGAATGTGTGGAAGCACCTTATCTTTCCTTCGGAGATAGGTGTTGTTGATGTCTTTCGAAACGTAAGCAGAGCGAGCGGTCCTGATTGTATACAGATATATTCGGATGCAGCAGTGAAGATCCTCAGTACTCCCCAGAAGTCAAGAGGGCTCTTGAAGGTGTACAATTTATTGCAAGGCACATCAAGGAAGAGGACAAAACCAACGAGGTATGTTTAAGCCAACTGCAACAGCAGCTGTATCTCAATGTATCCTCTAGTTAGCACAGTTGCCCGTATGTCCTGGCCAAGTTACTTAGCCTAATTGCTGGTGTTTCATAATTTAGAACACTTAATGATAAATGCTGCTACACTAATAGGCACAAATAGTAATAATGTGTTATTAACTTGTAGATACGATGGTATTGAGACACTAGACTAACTTGTTCTTACTACCTGCAGGTTTAGCTCAAATCCTCACTCCTCCTTTCAATCAAGGTGCACCAATAGAGCGCACTACCATATCTCTTCGGAGCTCAAAAAATTTGTTTATCACTTAATAGTTTCATACTTGAGGAATAATCAGAATGACCGCATTTTCATATATTTCAGCTGCCTCGTCTATGCTATATTGCAGCCAACGATATGTTCAAACTTTTTGCCTTTAATATTGGCGATAATTTTGTTCAAATTTCTGAAATGGGGACTAAACATCAACAGTCAAATTGCCTCATGATTATGTTTTGATAACGTGACCGAGGTAAGGTAAGTATGTAAATAAAGGAGCTAAATCGACTGCCTTGCATTTGCCGTATTGCTGGTAACTGCTAAACCTCACCCTTGGCTTGCCACACTACCCCTAATACTAGCTTCTTTTTCTACCCTATGTGCTCCATATTTTGCATGCCAGAGAGACCTTTGAGCTCACGAGCCTCACCAATCTTTATAGGTTTGTAATGTTAGCTCCATTTTGGTCGTGCTCCCTTAATTTCACTGTAATGGCTGGATACCGTCATCGGCTATTTGTGGATACATTAGGGACCCTGATTCTTTTGAAACAAGCTCACAAGAATAATGCTGTCGTGTACTTAAATTTGTGGATCTTGTCAGGAGATTAACAAGTTATAGGCTTTCAAGCTTTGAAAATAATTGACTAATAATCATGTGTTCATGCTGACGCGCTTGACTGGCTTGCCAGATACTTTTTTCTGGAAAATATCCCATTGTATCAAAATCAGTGCTTATTTGAATGCCGTATATAGTATGTGCTGTGTTGTTGCCACGAGCATTTGCATACAAAGTCGCGTGGAGTCAGTAAAGCAATTTTCGCTCGCTTGTTCATTGGAATCAGATGCCAAAATTCAGCTTGGTTGGCTTAGAATGCATTTAATATTTATTCTGAAACCAATCAATTTCAGAAAACAAAAATGGTATGTGATATGTTCCCGATTTGTTTCACTTTTGAAATGGAAGTTTCTCGGAACTCGTATTCGTCGGTCACAATAAAAGAAAAAGCCAAGGGCCATTTCATGCAAATAGCTGTGAAATTTATAGTTCACTCTTTCACTCGGCACTTGTCTCGCAGAGGTAAAGTTTTACTACCGTGTCCAAATGCGCGAACTTCTCATACCTGGATTTGTTTACTCCAAGACATCAGACGGTTTTGTCTCATTTTCCACTAGACTTCGGTAACTACTCTGTTCTCCAATGCCAATCTTATAGCGAAGAAAGATATCATATCATGGCGCACATTTTGCTGATATCTCCCAGGCCCTAAGTTTGAGAGTCCTGATCAACGAATGCTGGTTTTCGTGGTGTATCACCCTTGATTCATATTTGGTGACACTACTGCTGAGTTCTGCCGTAACCCGGCCCAGTGTGACCTTGTTGCACGGGGCGGCTGTTGTTGCAGGCGCGGGAGGAGTGGAAGTACGCAGCGCTCGTGCTGGACCGCCTGTTCCTCATCCTATTCCTCACCTCAAACGTGGCCGGTACGGCGCTAATCTTCCTGCGGGCTCCCTCTCTCTACGACAATAGCCGCCCCATAGACATCGACCAAAGCACAATTGGTATCTACGCTCCGTCCCCTGGCGAGCCTGAGGACGTGGGCATGTATAGCATAACCTCAAAGTGGTAGGTGCTGAGACAGCCGGGCGCCTGCCTGCCCGCAGTCTGCGTGTCGTCTGTGATGTCAGCCGATGCTGCGCCACGTGACCTGGATATTTCGGCTACTGCGCATGCGCAAAAGCATATGGCATGGACGTTGGGACTGGTCTGGTCATCAGCTTGACTGGAGTGATTAAATGGTGGTAAAATGGCGATGATTACTTTGTTTCAGGCAGATGGGGGCACTTATGATATCAGTGACAGCGTGAAACCGATGCTAGTCTTATACGTAGTTTGAACTTACTGTGTCATTTTTTCCGTTCTTCAATTCATGACAACGTATTCAGCAGTTTTTACATACATTTCTAAGGAGAATGAAGATGGTAATCATTTTCTAGGGCCACAAATATTAATGGGTTGACTTCATGATGCCAGAATTGTACACAATTATTTTTCTATTCCTTACTCTCCTTGTCCTTGGATAGGCCTTTGAACAAGTATGAGAACTTTGGCTTAGAAGGCAGAGTGACTGCCTCCTAAAACACAAGTCCCGGTTCCGAAGCCCGGTGCTACGGGTGTGAATTTTTTTAAAGAATGATTAGTGGCGTCCAAATTTGAGTTAGTGCCTGCAACCACTTAGAAATAGAAATGTAAAATATCAAGTGTGTAAGCTATCAAGCCTTCCCACAAGTTTGTTGAACTACATTACACTAATCAAAGGTCTTTAAAATGAAAACTAAACAAAATATATAATATCTTAACATTACTTTGATGTTTCATGGGTATGCCCGGACAATACCAAACAGACATCCACACCCCTCACCGGTGATTGATCTGAATAAGTACAAACCTATCCCCATGAACAGGGTGGGCTGGTGACCCTATATAATCTTGGCAGTTGGTGTGTCTTTAAACCCCAGCAATTACTATTATTCAGTAAAACTGTTAATGGCAATCCAGTCTATTTCTTCCAACTTAATTTTGACTACATTCATGTCATCAGACATGATGAACCAGTCCTTTTATTATTTATTTGTTTATTTATTTTCAGCATTACTCGCGCTATGGACAGTTGGTGTTTTCCTAGCCCCACATACCTATAGATTTTCCCATATTTGTTTAGTCTTTCCCAAGAATATATTCAAAACCTGTTTAAAAAGGTATTACGGTACTCCCCAGGTATTATGCACTCAAAACTTACAACTCTGTATGGCTGCATGTATCACCAACAGGTATGTACCCTATAATGGGGAAGGCAATAACAGGTAAAACATATAATTACGAGCAGCTTGCTCCTAAAAATGTGTAAAACACATTTCGAAGCATACAAAACACAGATAATGAAACTGTGACTGACCTATAAAGAAATTTAACAAAGACTGTCCATTATTTTGCGACATAATTACATCGCCTGGGGCTCTCGATAAGCATACCTTCTTAATTTTCCATCGATGTTTTGGAAGCATAAGAATGTGTTGTAAGATTTCTAGTTAACCTGAAGTATTCTTTAAAAATGTAAGTCCGTTTTTTAAGACGTCATCGAAAGTAATTGCTAAAATGTACTTTGCTCGATTTTTGTTCTCTAAAAATATTCTTGTTGTGATAAGTCGCGCATTTTTAAACCTGTATTACCAGATGACGTAATATATACCATGCTCTCAGAATAAGCACGCCAAAGACCACCTAACGATGTGTTTTTAAGCTCCATTGGTTTTATATCCAACCGTATAGAATCGTTGCATATTTTTGGATAGCTTAGGCGCAAGTCTTAAATGTTACAAATTTAGACATAAATTAAGTACTGAACTATTGGTCAAAATAATTGTTGAAAAAGTATTTTAAGAACACTGAGGCCATCCAGTTGCCCCAATTCAGCTTTTTGCACAAATTCCTAATGCCTTGAAACTGTCGTATGCGCTTAAAAAATGGCTTTAGTACAAAGACCTGAGGCCACCAGTACATACCAGTATGGATCTCCCAAAACCAGTACGGACTACCCACAAATTTAACACGCGCATTGATGGGTGCCTGAGTCACCTTCGCATTGACGACGTGGGGGAGGGGTACCCCTAAGATCTCAAGAACCACGCTAGATAGCGAAAAACGGTAAGCGGCGTTGGATAGCCGATTCAAATATCTAGAAAATATTTGTACTTCTTTTTGTCAGGTCACATTTGACGCCACTACAGGTCAAGGCATGCCACCATAGGGATAACTTGTAGAGCAAGGTTTTCAGTCATTTCATCTAAGATAGTAAAGATAAAATGCATATGATTAGAACTGCAGGGATAAGGCAAACCCAATTCCTTTAAAATAAAGGCTCTACAGCAATCCATTTCCAAGTTATTCAGCTTAACCATTTTCCCATGTATTTCCGATAAAGAGGCCATGGCTCATACCTGACCCTAGGTCATCGATTTTAAAAATACCGAAATATATTTTTTAGAACTTGGTGGGTCCATTACGTGCTATTACTTTCAATCAAATAGGTTCATCCAGTTTTAACTTATGCTATTTTAATTCAACCTGCACTGGTGACCTGACCTGAGGTGAACCAGCCTGAAAATTTTGCTAGAAGTTGCAAGAAGTATCAGAAAAAGGTATAAGAAGTACGGCGGCGTGTAGTGCCACCGATTTTATCATATATCCAGAAAACCCAAGGGAGGGACGGGTACCCACACCCCGTCAATGCTCGTGTTAAGCAATTGTTAGGTTGATTTCTCATTGATGTTTAACATCAGGTAACTTTATTTTAACGACTTAACTGTTGTAAAAATACTTCTTATTTATGACCTAACCATGAAATGTGTTACTTCTAAAATTGTTTAATGAAACTATACAAATATGCTTTTATAATTATATCATCATGTGTTACTGTGTCTCAAAATGGCGTTATTTCAGAGTATTCTAATTAAATGTAGCAACTATTTGAGACTGTTGATATTTGTTTTGTGGGCTATAATAAGTGTAAATGATCCATGCATGGGGAATATTCCAATTACGGACGTCTCACCCTTCATAGTGACAGTTTTATGGCGTAAGCGAAGCTTAACGATATATCACATTTCTGTGGTCTATATAGTTATGTTGCCTCATGCATCTCTAGTACTTCTTTTTATGAATGCACATTAGTATAGTTTAATTCTAGCAATAAAATCATACTTTCTGAAGCTTATATAACGTTGCGTATACTATGACCTCCAGAATATTAATATATTAAAAAATGAGCACTAACGTATGTATGGGTAAAAACTTTAGTTTCAGTCCGTTAAAACAGTATCTAGGCTAGAAAAAGATAAATAAAAAAATGGGAGCGCGAATAATCTTCCCCCAGCATTACCATCAATCATCCTTCAAAATTATTGACTGCGACATTCTTGACGGTGCTTTAGACTGGGCTAGCGGTCACGTCGCGTGAATAAAAAGATAGAGTGGTTGAGTAGCTCTCCAGTCAGGACTCAGGGTTAAAAAGTCGGACCTGTGCACTTTGCATGGCAGTCGAGACCTGTTCACGGTACCGGTCAGAAAGTTCGAAAGTATTTAGTGTTCTGTTCTAAGCTACTAAAAAACGTGCACCTATGCTGCGGAGAAACTGATGCTTTTCAGTGGGCCCATGGAAAATATATGCCTAGGGTGCAATATGATTTTTGAAATAATTCGATGGCCGTGATCATTTTTTATTGTCTTAGCTTTATTGATGTATAGGTTATTCATTTTTATAGCAAATTGATATAATTTTGTTGCGTGGATTTTGGTCTTATTTGTCTATGAATGATTGTTGACTGTCAAAAAGTGCTCCCATCTGCCCTCTCAACATTGATTCTGGTGAGCAGTGCCGGATTTTCTCTTCTTTCTGAACTGCTGTACTGTCTCTGATCTGCTGTGTGCATCAAAGTGTGTGCACGACGTTTTTCAATAAAATGTTTTGTCCCTGCACGTGTACCAGGAGGATTCTCTTCCTACTAATGAGGCGATGGGCATGCAGCATGTGTAACATTATTGTTTAAGATGCATGCTAACTAGCATATTATTTTTTCACACTACACACCTTTTAAAATAAATAGGTAAATTTTTCAAAAGGTTCTGGCATTTTGCACGACAATTACATTTTTTGAAAGTTGATTCAACCGGCTGCAGAATGTAAATTCTACCGAAATTACTATAACTAATTTTCGTGATTTTTTGTTTTTTCTCAGGATGATAAATATTTTGTATTTTTCCTTTCTATGTGTATCCAACAGAATGCTAAGCTCTTTCGGCAAGATGAACCTGTACCTCATTCACGAGCTTTACCCTCGTTATAGAACTGAGACACACATTTTGACACATGCACAACTGCATGAGCAGATGCTTTACATGACGACATGTTAAGTTTCCCAAAATATTGATGAAAATGCGCTTAACTATTTCATGCCATGACTGCTATTTACCAACAAAATGAGCCAACCTAAGCCATTATTAAAAAAAACTTTCCCAGTTTCAGAGTTAACCATTAGATAATCAAGATCTAGGTCAACGTCCATAGCATCCCTACTCTAGCCCTTCAAAACTGGCCGGGAGAGATGTGGGAGAGCTAATTCTGGCATTGATTGTTATGTTATAATTCAAGAGAAATGCGTGGTATATTTGTGCTTCGTTGAACACCTCATATAATCACAAATGAGAAAGTAAGGCAAGCTAGGCAAAGTAAATAAAACAAAACTAGTGGCAGCTCGTGGACGTCTTACTCACAGTTTGTTTTACTCCTCAGGAAGTGAAGTGTAATCTAACATTGACTTCAGGCGGTGCTTCATAGTGCAATGCGCTGACATGTTAGAATACTAAGTGCATACATTGCTGTTGAAAAGTGTGTTTTTGTAGTCTCTTGCTTTATTTGAAATATTTTAACCTGGTCCAGTACTCTCCAAAAGTCGAGGTTAATGGAGTAGTATAAACAGGAACAGATATTGCTTCAGCTGCAAAACGACGGCCGTAGGACATCGAACGAATATATTTTCGCGATCGCCTGCATCATCAGTTTCGTCTGCTCAGAAAACAGCTCACGGGAGAAGACGATGCCAGCTCTGGTCTCCTTTCCGTCCCGTCAGCGACTCCTGACTTGCATGCGACTTATCTGAGACTGCTCAATGGTGTCTTCTATGAAGCATACTTGTACAAGCACAGCCAAGCATGTGACTGATTGGTATGTTTCTGCTACCGAATCCTCATCGCATTTTCACCTCTGCTTGCTGTACTGTTTTTGTTTGACTGCTCACCAGAAAACAAAACGCCAGTAGCGAGTTTGAAGCGGTGTCGTTTGACCAGGTGGCCTGCAGTTGGATTACAAATTACTTACATATTTCGTTAAGTCGTCAGGCGCATTTTTTCATAGTAGAAACATCAATCCAAGGATAAAAGGTCAATAATAATTCTCCAGAACCGGCTCTTGTGTAAGGTATATGTGTATACTCTAGATGACCACAAAAGCCGTTTCCGTTCGCCATCGGCTTCAGACAGCTTCTGGAGAAGTTTATCTGATACAGACTAGAAGCCTGAATCCACCCAATTAATTTTTGTATCCAAATAGCTTATAGTACGCTAGACTTGAGTCTTCCACGACCTGTCAGAGATCAGATTGACCTCCATCGATAGGAGGCGACGTTGGCGTTAGGTCAGTGTTTGCAGGTGCGTCTGCGCGCACAGCTGCCTCGCTGACGGCGTAATATCCGCGGTGGTGCGTGCCTGCTGGCTGCTGGCTGCTGGCTCGTCGCTCGTCCCAGGCGCAGTAATTGGATGGATCAACTGAGAGCGGGTAGCGGCCCGTTGTCGCAGCGTCTCCGACGGCGGCTTATGACGGCGGCTGGTCAGCGCCCGCGAATCGGCCAGCCTGCGGGCGTAGCTCAGAAGATAATCGCATCTTCTCTGTGACTGGGAAAACCGCTTCATATTCAGCCGCCGGGATAGGTTCAACCCAAACTTTCGATGTTCATGGAAGTGCCCTTCGCAGGAGACACCCTTCTACATGCGTATATCTCGTGGACCAGTTTATTAGTCCTATATATAAACTGCGCTCAGTTGTTATGTCATTCTCGCGGAAA